>CM055198.1:10088015-10285515 GCA_029224185.1 Karalla daura | reverse complement strand
ACATATATATATATATATATATATATACGTGTTTTGCTGTGATTTATATGTGTTTCAGGTTTTGATGTGCAGGGATGAAACAGAGGCGTTTTATCTGAACCACACCACAGCTTTGTCACAGCTCTCCTAAAAAGCTGTTTATCATCTAACTACAAAGCTAAACACACAAACACGAATCCACCCATGCTCCGGGGTATGTTAGCTCTCACTATATCATACCGAACAGCCATTTCATACCTATTTAAAACACACAGCAGCCACACCATGTCCGGCTCTGAGGCTTTTCAAGTGCTGTGAAATTCTTGAAAAGAGGTTCAATTGCTTCGAACGGGCCTGAGCTTATTTTGCTTGCGGCTTTTCTTGTTTGTTTTAGCAATTCGGTCACACACACACAAAAAAAAAAAAAAAAAACGTGCAAAGGGATTTTTCTTTATGATCTAATTGCCCCATATTTTGATCTGGCTTTTGACTCCTCAGTCGCAACGCCACCTTTCTTTTTCATCCGCTGAATAACTTTCACCCTTCTCCAGATACTAAAAAGCAGTAATCTGGGTTTTTACTGCTGCGTCCAGAGCAGTGCGTAGTCAGATGGGAGGGGATTCCCGTGTGGGAGGGCTACATTTATTACATATTTCAAGAAAGATGACAAAATAAATGCCCTAAAATGTGATCTGTAATGTATTCTATAAAATTTGTCAGTGCAAGTAACATATAAATGTTTTTGATTACCTCCAAATTGTTGCAGTGAATGACTATCTATCTATCTATCTACCTATCTATCTATCTATCTATCTATCTATCTATCTATCTATCTATCTATCTATCTATCTATCTATCTATCTATCTATCTATCTATCTATCTATCTATCTATCTATCTATCTATCTATCTATCTATCTATCTATCTATCTATCTATCTATCTATCTATCTATCTATCTATCTATCTATCTATGTATCCTTAGAGCAAAATTGAAATAGATAAAGGAAATGCATAAACCCCTTCACGTAACCCATTACTTTCAGCTGTACTCTCAGAAGCACCTATCTAAATTGTGACTAGACTGCAGTAGAGTTACCCGGTTACAGTTGCATGTAATGCATTAAAGGCTGCGCGCTGACTCCAGGCAGAGAGCAGTGGTACAGGCCCCGGCCCAGGGGCCACATGGAAACAGTGCGGAGGCCTGTGCACTGCATTCCTGCACATCCTCCAGGAGAGCGGAAAAGAAGGGGGAAAAAGGCAAGAAAACGAGAGGAGAGAAAGAAAATATCACAGCCAAATCCACATGAAATAGCTCTACCATTCACGGCGAGACCTCCCATTGACACCGGCGAAAAGCTGCATTAAGCCTCCATCACGACTTTGTGTACACACACACACACACACTCCCCCTCCCTCTCCCTCTCCCTCTCCCTCTCTCTCACACATACTCACTTTATTTTGCTTAAATGTGTGGCGATTCAATCAAGTGGTAAAAACTCATTTAGGGCTCAAACGAACAGTTTGCACAACACTCTGCAACTTTTTCTTTAATTAACGCATCCGTCAGCCGAGATTAGAGCACAATGCATCAAGTGTGCGGGCTCTCTGCCTCTATATTAAAAGGACGCGGCTGCTGTCCATAGAAGCCCAATTACCATTAAAACAGAGCAGCGGAAATGAAAGGGGAAAATGTAAATAAAAAATTTCCTTGGGTCTGGAAGTAGGCCCGTTGTGAGCGGCGTGTTAATCTCCACCTCAGTAATTTGGTTCTGCGGGAGAAGACAGAAGCCCTGCTGCTGTGCCCTGCACTTCATAAATCACTGCTTTATGTGGACAAGGTCAGCGCCACCCCCCCTCCTCCACCCCCGTGGCCCCTCCCGGCCCCTCCGCCATGTTTACCCGCCCGCCCGGGGGCTCTCAGGACCAGAGCAGCTCACTTCTAATTACTTTGGATTATTTTCATTTGCCGGGGGTCAGCCAGGCATTCCGACAGAGAGAAAGAGAGAGGGATGATTTCTTGACAAATTCTGCGGCCTGGGAGGAACAGGCCCTGCGTATTTGCTGAATTAGCACCCGGTAATTTTCTTTTTGGCTCTGTCCTGCTCCCGTCTCTGACAGCTCGTCGCAGTGACAGCTAGGCCGCAGCGCCACATGCATGTCTATATTAGTGAATGCTCAATTTGATTTCTAAACCGGAGCCGGGGTTTTCTTTTAGAATAGAGTGAAATATTCGTTCCATCGGTTTCATACAAGAGGAGTGTCAATATTGGAACAAGGCAGGCCCAGGCTGGATTTGGAGGATTTATGAGATGACATGAATGATCTCATCTCATTTACCAGGTCAGAGAGGCAGAGGGTGAGAGAGGCTTTGTACAAAAGGGATACTGCTCTTTTTTTTATCAATAAAATTCACTGCAGCAGCCAAATAAAGAGAAAGAGAAAAGCACATTCAAACGTAAACACGTTAAAACAGCAGAATCACAAAATCTGTGCCGGTTTACCCAGGCAGGCTAAATAAATACACTCACAGAGCCACCATGGAAATGTAATTAGAAGAAATGTGATATTTTATGCCTCCACTGTGTGAATGAGATGTAGTTTTTCTTGTGCTAAAGAAAAACAGTACCAGGCACTGCAACAGGACAAGGAACCTGCAATTTCAGCGATGGGGGACATCATCTGAAGGGGGTGAGAGTAAAAATAGAGGGTGGTTATTACACAATGTTCAATAGCTAATTTCAAGATAATTGTTCCGTGCGAGATGATGTCTGGCATTTAGAGAAACAGTCAGAGGAATGTGGCTGCAGCAAGTCGGGACTCTGGGAGAGGGTGGAGGGGAGGGTGAAGTGGGGTGGATGGTGTGTGTGTGTGTGTGTGGGGGGGGTGGCAGCTTCGTACAGAAAGTAGTACAGGCTGTGGTAATCACAGACACTTCCTCCGCACAGTCCCGGCATACGGGGCCACACTGTATGTGGGCTACGGGGTGCGATAAAGCCAGCACAGCGGTCAAAGGTCACGTTTTTTCAAGCATAAATTCAGAGGGCACACAGCTCCCAAATGCACGGGCCAGACTGGAAACTTAAACAACCCACTCCAGCCCACTCCGAGCCAGCGCAGTGAAGGGGGGGAGAGGTAATTAGAGCATGTTGCCGGTCGCCGCAGGGTGAACAAATCGGCTCTAAAACGCTCATAGATATCATCTTTAAAAGAGCTTTTTATGTACGAGAGGTACAGCGGTACTGGAACTGAGCACGGCACTTCAGATGTTCAAGTGTCGCACATTCATTACATTTATAGAGCTCTCTTCTCACGTTTAAAGCCGGGGCTCTGCCGTGGCACTACGACAATCTGCTTTTCACAGACCGTGTCCAATTGGAAGGCTAATATTTTAATGCTGGCAGATATCAGACAGACTTGTTCTGCGCGATAGGAGACAAAGCGGCCACGTCGGTTAACATACTGCACAGGATCCCGTAGAAAATGAAAGTGAAATCCTAATAATGAAGAATGACAGCGGAGAGAAACTGTGAAGACTGTACAGTTAGAACAGATACAGCTGTGAACTACTTGTCTCTTGGACCCAGAGATCGGTGAAAAAGATCATTTAACTGTAAACAGCTGATTTTAAACACATACACAGACTTAGCTTTATATAGCTGTACCCAGGAGCAAAATGGCACTATGGGGCATTTGTTGTACAAAAAAGTGGTCAAAACTACAAGCTCAGAAAGTAGAAAAACAATTGTGACTAAGTGCGAGGTGTAAGCAGATTGCACAGACTTGCCTTCCCGTGGCCACACTCACAAACACACAGTGGAATCTGTTACCCGGCACAGGTCAGCTCAGTGTATGTGGGCATGATTAAAGTCAGAATTAACTCGAAAAACAACAAATCAGTTGCAGCAAACCCTGAAATGAAGGAAAGCTGAGCGGCTCACACATAACACAGGGACACGGAGTGGCTCCCATTAAAGGCTTCACTGGCTTTCAGTAGCATCAAAGAGGCCCCTGAGTTAGGCTGGGATTATATTTAACCCAGGAGCTTGTTGCACTGCTGAGTACAGGGCACATGCTGATGCTGCTGCCAGTACACCATGCTTCTGGCTTTCAGACCAACGCTCTCATTAAAATGCGGTTTGGCCACTTTTTCCGTCAGGAACACACACATGGAGTAATGCACGGACACACGACAACACAACACTCAACAACAAAACAACCCAAAAAATGTATAGATGACCGATTACTGTAGCAACCTTATTATGAATTCATGATCAAACTTTAGTTTTTTTACGCTTTACTGACTTTTAAATGGCGCTCTTAAATATTTTAAACTATGAGAAATGGTATTTATTCATCTTTTTACAAGTCATCACACTTTACAAGTTGTGTATGCTCGTGCTGCTATTATAGTGTCATTATTTACTCCTAGATATTGCATCACAAAATATGTCCAAATCACCTTCCTGCAAATATGCAAATCATCAAACTTATGGCTCACATTACGAATTGCATCCAAAACCAGGACAACTTGGTAGTAGTTGCCTCACATCAATAAGGTCCACGATTCTTGTTGAAGCAAAAGCCTTTCTGTGTGGAGTTGGCATGTTTTTCTTTTTTTTTTTGCAAGGTTGCCCAATAACAATTTTGAGGTTGACTGGAGACTCTAAATTGTTTCTAGAGTCTCCTGTTTCTAGAGTCTGTATGTGTGTGTGTCCAGGGTGTTCAATTTTAGGTTCAAAGCAGGACAATGGATGGATGTCAGTTAGACATGTATTTTTAGTTTGTCACAAGAACTTGAATTCTGTTTTTACAGAAATTTCAACACAATTTAGCCTTAAATTCACTGCTTTTGAATCGACAGGACTAGATGGAAGCACCCCGAATAAAAGTTCCTCCTGATTGCGTGTCCGCAGCCTGCAGTGGGCTGCGGGCTGAGATAGAGTAGTCTCACCTGGCACATTTCAGTCGTCAGACTTGATATGAACCATCAGACATGGACGTCAATACTCCCAAGGTTTATTCAATTCCAAACCAATCATTCTGGTGTCATACACTTTTGGGTTAATATTCTAACTGTGAGGCCCTGGGCCAGCAGAAGATAAATCAGCTTTTATGATGGGTTGTTATGATTTTTACGGCACTGGGGTTGTGAGGGACTGATTTGGGGATCAATCACCTGCAGGTGTCTGCCGGGGGTGGGGGGAATGCTGCGAGGATCGATTGAGGATCTAGAGCCGGGCTGATGGAATAGAGGTGTGCTGTGTGCGTGTGTTGTGTATTGAGATTGGGTGCAGTTGCAGAAGCGTGTATGAGGCGAGGGAGAGAAAGACAAAGTGATGAAGGTGCGTGTGTGAGTGCTTTAGAGACGGAGAGGAGATATATCTGGGGCTGCAGTGGTGATGAAGGGCCGCTCGACTATGACCAGACCATCTCGGCTCTTATCGGAGCCTCCGCCCTCTTCCCCCTCCCTCTCTCAATCCACTTCTTTATCTAGATGGCACTTTGGAAAATCTCATTGTCACACAACATTTAACAAAGACAAAAGTCTGAGGCGGGCAGCTGGAGATGACAGAGCACGGATTGAGTGCGAGGAGTATCCCTCACATAACCTCTCCTCCACTCACGTCTTGCGTGTTTTCCACTGGGAGAGGCCCGCAGTGTGGCTGCGAAATGCCGCCAAGACACACAAACAAGTGTGTGCATCTGTGCCCACAGATGGCACGAGCGCACATCAACACACGGGCACATTAGCGGCTCTGAAGTTTGTCCGTTTCTTTCTCCCTCCCTCTCTCTCTCTCTGTCTCTCTCTCTCCCTGGGTACACTGTTTATACACATTCAACATCTCCCCTGACAGTCAGACGGCTGCTTCCTCCGTGCTGTCAGCGGAGCCCCGGCTGAAACAAAAGAGGCGGAGAGCGAGGCCTACGGTTTCTGAATCAGAGGAAGTTGGTGCTGATTACGCTGCCCCTGAAGAAGCATTCCGATCCTGTTAAGCCACACGCTGGCTGCCACCGACAAACCACGCAGCAAAGTACGAGTAAAAGCTGACACAGCCCCACCCTGAGTGCCCTCTCTCTGCCCGACATAAGCATCTGCCCTTCTTCCTTTCCTTTCCTCCCCTCTCAGCTGTCTCTTTATTTATCCCCTTTGTTTGTCTGTCCTGCGTCTTGGACTGATGTTTCTCTTCCCTCTCTGAATCTCTAAACCACCTTCTGTTTTGTATTCATTCCTGGCTGAGTCTCCGCAGAGGAAAGAGCGTTCCACCTTCTTCACACCCTTACCTCTCTATCCCTGATGAATTCCTTCACTCCACTTGTTTACATGACAGAGGGGGTTATTCATAACCAAGCCCAAGAGAGTATGTACACACTGTGGACATCCTGATAGAAGGCGGTGTATTAAATTTTCTGCTTGTTTGACAGGAGCGCTGTCTCTCTGCTTCTCCTTGACGGGAAGACCCCCATCCATTCAGGCAGGGGGCACGACCCCGGCAGCACTCGCCTCTCTTTTCTCTCTCTCAAGTGCTAACACATATTAGGTAAATGAAGAGTCTCTTCAGGCAAGGCGGGAGACAAACGAGCTTCTTAAACATCGGAGGAGTGGCGGTTTGATCTGGTGTCAGCGGGTGTTTACGACCTAACTGCGGCGGAGTTCTGTTTGTGATGTTACCCATCGAAGTGTGTTTATACTGTGGTGGAGATGGCCCCTGCTTCTTAGCCAGGTGCTGCGGCTCTACGTCTTCTGTTTGAGAGGGTGAGCACGCTCCTGTCTTTGGGGTGTGTGTGTGTGTTCACTCCCTGCAAGCCTGTGTGTATGTGTGTGTGGCAGCACTTCCAGGCCAAACGCTGTCCAGACAGGCAGACAGTGAACGCGTCCACAAAACAGCTTTCAGGTTAGAGTGTCTGCTCTCATTCCCCTGTACTGCTTTCCTCCTGTCTCTCTGTCTCATTCTCTCTTTCTCTTAGTGATTATTGTCATTCCGTCTGCTGGAAAAAAACAACACTACTTGTGGGAAGTGTAAAAGAAAAAAAAAAGGAGGGGGTGTACGATGGAGCTGCGGTGGGCTGGTAGTGGTGGGGGGGCTATAAGGCCCCCAGGGTGGGTATAGGGTTTTGGTGAGGGCTTGTGGGGTGGAGGGGGGGTTTGGCGGTGAGGTGTGCTTGCAGAGAGGGCCCTGGTGTAATCTCAGTGCTGAATAGACGGAGCTCTTAATAGAATCCCGTCGTCCGGCTGCCACCGAGAGAAACAAGAGCCGTAATGGATGGGCTCAGCTCTGGCTCCCACTTTCCCCCCCGTGACCCCTGCGTTGGTCAGAAGTAAGAGCTAAAGAAGCATTGTAGCCTCAGGCCTGATTGAATGGGGAGGGAGGGAGGTGGCGGTGGCGGCGGTGGCAGTGGGGGAGGAGAGGTGGTGGAGGTGGGGGGGTGGTGGTGGAGGCAGCCGCACTGATAGACCAATTTCCCACTACTGCGAGCAGTAGGGCTTGATTGATGAGGGCTGGTGCTGGTGAGAGGAGGCCCATCACATGCGATCACATAAATACTTATTCAGCTCGAATTGGGCCTGACAAGCCTTACGACAGCTTTGTGCTGTCACAGATATCATTGCAAGGAAAACGCTCCATTAATCATGCGTAATTAACTTTTCCAAACGGAGGCTCTGCTTGGAACCGGTGGTAACCCACTCGGTTCCCAGATAAAAAATTCCAGCATCTTAAACCGGGATTGGAGAGGGCCTTATTAAAGGCTAGAGCCAGTTTCCCCTGAGCCGCTCCGTTTGTACAGGAAACGGCTTCATTAGTATTGGTTTAGGGCTCTAATGGTCTCGATACAAAGCCTCCTCTCTCTAACCCAACCGTGTTCAGTGGCCTTGCAGTGCAATATCCTGTGAGCGCGCACGGCCATAATGTTCTCTGTTTGAAGTCGGAGCAGGACCCATCTGAACGGCTGCCACTAGTTAACTACCTTGACCCCCCCCACCCTCCCCATAAAGCAGTGTGGAGGAGCGAGCGTTGGAGTCCAACAAGGTACGTGCTTTCATTCTCTCTCTCCTGGCCAAAGGTAGCCTCCCCTCGGGAGTACACTGGACCAGAGCCCTTTTGTTTTAAAGCAGCAGACCAAATGATCTGCCTTGCATTTGGAATAACACAAACACATACTCACACACTGATGCATGTGCAGACCCTACGACCATATCTCATTTGATCAGCATTCCTCATTCAGCCCTCGAATGCTGACCACCGGTGTAGCTGCAATGTAAGCAGCTGACATGGAGGAGACAGAAAAAAGCACGGGGAGGTGACAATTGTGTAAAGTGAGGCTAAATTCAAGCCTCTGTTTGTAGGAAATATGCTCTAAAAGGGAGAACAACAGCACAAGAAACAGCGTGCCGTGTCATTACAAAAAGTTCAACAAGCGCAGAGCTCCTTGCAACACACACAGCGGAGCATAATAGTCTTCGACACTGAACTAATTCAGCTGTTGAAGTCATGAAAGGGCAGCTTTTAATGTAAAAATGTAGACTCCCAGTGGTGCAGTACTCAAGATGCAGGTATGCTCTATTATCCCCACAGCCGCAGATCCCATTTTTCTAGGCTGTCCTGATGGTTCCTGTGAGCATCTGATATTACTGTGACTCATGTCGGACGCAAGTTTAGGCTTACTCACGGAATTCTTTACTGTTACATGGAATTATACCATATCAGTGTTGGGAAAACGCTCTCCATTTACGCTCTCCGTGGTTTGCAATCGGCAGAGAAGATCACAAACACGTACACACTGAATCTCAGTGCCAGATTCAGTCATCGCTCTTCTTCAGTTGGTCATTTCCTCTAAACATCATCCTCACTATAGCAGGGACTTGAGTCATTTCCTGCCTGCTAATTACCTCTGTCTGGCCCTCTGGACGAAAGACGATGAGCCGCTAAAACATAATGATACTCTGCACATAAATGCCAAGACAGTCTGAGCAGAATCATTGACCAGTGCACCAACAAAAATAGTTTGTAAAAGTATTTTCACTGTGTCAGTTCTGTGTAAGCCGAGGTGGACAAAATCAAATCTTCATGGCAAACTGACAACTATGTTTTATTTGAGTCGTTTTCTTTACTGCAGCCTGGCTTGGCAACGTGCAGCGTGCAAAAATAGCAAGTAAAACTCAGCAAGGAGCTTTGTGAAAACAGTGTGTTTGGTTCGTGGCACAGGCAGCTGATTGAGATCTTTGTCAGGCTCATGGTGAGGAAAGCAGCTGCCATTATTGGCTGGGCTGGTCACCCCCACCCAGGTCAATTAAAGCTGGGGTCCTTAAGGTGCCACTTCAGAGTGTCCACAGTGAAGAGCAAAAGAGCCAGTGATTGATTCATTTATCATTACAGACTTTACACTGATGAGTGATTCGTTTTTTCAGCTGACTCCCTCTTTGGGTTTATCAAATGCCATTTTCTTGATGCTTGACTGCACGAGTAGTTTTGCTGTAACATGTTGATTTGTTGCATGGTTTTAATCCCTGCTGGCAGACCTCAATTAAAATATGAACAGTGCTGAGCTTTGGCTCAATTCAGCAGAGGAGAAAAGAGTATTGTGGGGTGGATTTGAATGAAACAAATTGACTAACTTTAATTAAATCACTTGCAACAGTCCTATTCTACCACTCAATTCCATTGGTATTTTCCTCCAATGACATTTTCTATGTAAAGTTATTGTATAGAGTTTGCCTATCTGGTTTCCTTGAGTGATGACTCTGGGATATGTGGGATGTCTCTGGGTACTCTGGTTGCATCCCATAGCTCAAAAACATGTTTGTTTAAGCTGATTGGAGACTTGAGTGTGAGAGTAAATGTAGTGTGTATGTCTCCTGCATTGGACCAATAACCTGTCCAGGGCGTATTTCCTGCTTCTGCCTAATGTGCACTAGGATAGACTCCAGCAGACCCCTGTGACATGGTAAAGGTAAAAAGTGGGCAAGATAATGAATGGATGAAGAGGGATGATGATATGAACTTACATGAAGGGAGATCTCCTTTCCCCCTTTGGCCCCTTTGTTTCCCTTAACCAACCTTCCGTCACATCTGTATTAAGAACAGCTTGAGCTAAGGAAGAGCAAAGGCCATGCCTGGTGGCAATGGTTGGGGGGTGGTTTTCACAATCAGATGAGGGGTCCCAGAAAAGAAAAAAAAAACAGCAAAATTAATTCAGGAGTGTTAAGTCTGAGACCCACTCGAGATGGTTCAACTATGTGAAACCTTGCTCAATTATATGTTAGTCCTGCTATGGCACAATCCAACCGGACTGGAGACAGGTGGTTAAAGTGAGACCACACGCAAAGGAGAAGAGAGGAGGAAGAGTGGAGGAGTGTGAGAGGAAAGAGGGAGTGGGTGAAGGGTCAAGTACATTCAGTCAGCTTAGTTTGACTGATATGGAAAGGGGAGACAACAATAAGTGCTTGTGTGTCACAGTCTTGAAGGCAGCATAGCTCTTCTACTCTCACAATGGCTTGCTTCCCATTCTAGGGCTGAGCAAGGTCTGGCCTGAACTCACTTTTTGACATCAGCCCAGCTTCTCCCAAAGCTACGTTTTGCTGATGCGCTTCATGATTTATCTGCGAGAAGAACAATTTATAAGGTGGTCAAATGATTCAAATAGCCAAATAACGCTGTTCATTTCCCATTACAAACATTTGCAGCTGGCCGGTGAACCTCTAAGTCTTACTTGGCACAGTGGTGGGAAATTAACTATTGTGTAAGACCTTAAAAATAATCTGTCTGCTTTCAGCTTGAATCAGTTGCTTAGGATAGATGATTGGCTTGTAGTCAGGGTTTCTTTCACTGACAGTGCGCTTAAAGCAGGATCTTGGCCATTGACATTTTCATGTGAGAGATAAAGCCTTTACTGACAGAAAAATTTTAACTGGAATAAACGACCAAAATTGTGAAATTGAGAAGCTGAATGACTTCACAGCTTCACAATATATATTCCTGGAAAAATGAGGATGGATATATCTTTCACGAGTTCTATATAAAACTATGGAAAAGAAATGACAAGGCATAACACAGGGAGTCACATAAAAATGCTCTCTGAATATTATTTACATTGAACAATATCTGCCTTTGTCTTAAAGAGATAGAATTCAAAGACATGTTGTAAGGACAACCTTGTGGATTTGACCAGCCAAAGGTGGATAATGTGTGTCATCGCCACCCAACAGAGGATCTGTCTTGAACTCCCCTCTTAAGCCAAACAGAGCACCCTCCAGAGGTCTGACTGATGCTTGCTAAACCTCAGGAGCGTGTTGAATGCTAGAAAGAGGAGAGAAGAGGAAAGGGAGGGGAAAGAGACGGCCTCCTTGGTAAAAAAAAAAGGCCTCAGTGTTAATCAGAGATTTCCCAGAAGAGCCGGAGTCATCGCCTCGGGGCGGCGAGAGAGTGGGAGAACGAAGGGTAGGCACAGAGGTGAGGAAACGAGAGAAGACTTGAATGAGAGATAGACGGGGAGACGGCGAGGAGAGGAAGGAGGCGAGGAAGGCAGGCTGCATTCCTGTGGCCACAGCTGCGGGAGCTGCAATCACTAAAATGTAGCGCTGTCTCGATGCCGACGATTTCTGGACACGTTACAAACGAAATAAAACAGCACGACATGTCTGTTTTTTGAATCAAAGAAGAGACTAGCAATCAACATGCTGGGGTTTACACTACCTCCCTCCCTCCTTTCACTCCCTTTCTCCCTCCACCCTCCTCTCTAGTTGACTGTCGTCCCCACCAGGGCAGGGATGACCCCTTCTCTGTCTCTATATTTGCCCCTCTTTGTTCACAACTGGCCAGTTGGGGCAAGCATCTGAGACTGGGACCATCGATCATTGGCCTGACAGCGGGCCCCAGGCGGGGACGGCCCTGTTATTTGGACTCTGTGATGACTTCCTCAAAAAGGGGCCCCTCCTTCCCTCATAGGCCTGGCATGGCCGAGGTTTGGTTTGGAGCCTCCATACCTTCCCCGTATGTCCATAGAAAACCCGCTGGAGTCACTGGCCGCATGTTTGGGTCACGGTAGGGTGAGCAAGACAGATAGAGTGTGGAGTGGGAGTAAAATAGGTTGAGGGAGCACAAGTTGTGGTCCTGGAAGTTGCGCGGTAGCTTCTCCAGTCCCGGGGAGCGCCAATATGAGGACTTTGGCAGCGGTAATAATAGGCGCAGAGGTTAACAGAGTACATCTGAAATAAGAAAACAAAAAGCACCGGCTGGAGTGCTTAATTTATCGACATGATCTGTCCAAGTTCTGTCGAGCAAGATATTGCAACAGTACATTATAAATACTTTAAGCTATCATTTGGGCCCATGTGTTTATTTTAGCCTGGTCTGCACCCCCATGTCTTCTCATATGACAGTGTGTGAACATCCTTGGAAGGAGGGACCTAAAAATACCCCAAAAAGTTTTGGTTCCCTCCCGCTCACTGCCATCATCGAGTGCTTTAGTCCTGCAGTTCATCTTTGCCCCTTCTCCTTGCCCCCTCTCTCACTCATTCAGCTTCCCGTACCCTCTCTGTGGGACCAAGCAGACATGTGGCTAGACCATATTCTTGCAGCTCACATTGTATTATCATTACAGCTGGGGCATAATTGGAAACAGGCGTCTTTTTATTAGGATGCATGGTGACACGGGTATCTGTCTCTTCTGATATCCTCACGCCAGCTAATTTCCCCCCTCATCTGCATTCAGCAGAGCAGAGACAAGAGAGCGTGACGGAGGATGTGGACTATGATAGCTCTATGCAGATGTGACCCCCTGATACGCACACATGGCGAGTTAGACTTACATATGTATGATGAATACATTTGGAAAAGGCAAAAAAAAACCTGAGCAGAGACCTGAGCAGTTGGTTTTAAAAACTTGCAGTTGTAACAGGCCTGTTACCTATAAACAGGTAACTTGCAGGTGGAAAAATATATCACATGCTATGCAACAGCAGCCTGCACTGTGGTTCATCCTATTCTTTTACATAACTTTGTGCTAGTGTTCAATGGGAGCTAGAATGAAAGACCACTTGTCTTTGTTGAATTACGACATTGTATTCCCAGCTAAAGAATTTGGGATACTGGAATTAAGAAAAAAATGAAATTCTGAATTTTGAAATGATCTAAAAAGATACCAAATGTGATGTAAAAGAAGAATGTGATGTAAAGGTGTTGCCCCCCCATCTCTAAAACAGTTTGCAGTAACCTCCCTCTGTTAAGGCACACAAGTAAATGAAGACGGTGAAGCAGCAGTTTGGGGAAGTTTCTTGTTAAGTGTCAGTGTACATGCACCAGGTTTGTCGTAAATCTAATTACTCCTTTGATTTTGACTCAAAAGATGAATGTGTAGGTGCGACATACCTGTATTGCTCCAGTTACCACTTACAGTAGTTTTTCGAAATGCTGCTGAGCACAGTTGTTTAGCAAGGAACATTAAGTCGTGACAGATTGTGTGAAGTGCAGGTGAGACACCTAATTAGTGTTACGGCTTCAAGTGTTTTTTGCCAGAAAAGAATGACATGCAAAAAATGGATTTGTGGAGAACAGACCATAATATTCTCTGAACTTTTGAAAGGACTTGTAAAAGTGTAACTGAGGTATATTCTTATTAAACCAGTATTCTATCGCTTCTATTTTAGGGTCGAAAACAGGGATAAATGCCAATTCACTTCTTAGGTCACCTTTAGAAGGGGCATCTCAGCTCAGAGTTCATCAGTAATGGTATTAATGCATTTTATCATCTGTTTTCTGTTCTAAAACCATGAAAGAAGCTTATTTTAGCTTGGGCAGATACTTTCTAAATCACATATTCCATCAAACTGTGACTCCCTCTCTCTTGCTGGCATACTTACAGTGCAGTAACTGCATGCAGTAACCCTAAGGACACTAAAAATACATTGCAAAGATGTTTGTGAGAACACAGGCATGTCTGGAGCGTCTGTAAAGACTACTTGGCTCTGCGTGAGGAGACTGTCTAACAAAGGGTGCACACACTTCATTAGCACTGTCCGTGAGAAGGAAGGAATCTTACACATGGAATCACTCCTGATCTCCCGTCTCAGGCTACTGCTGTGCAGAGCCTGGACTCGCTGGCTTCCTTCCTTCAAAATCCTCCTGGCCCCTGCCTAAACACAATGCTCAATTTGTTCACATCCAGTGCCAAAGAAAAGGGAGACACACAAAGCATAGGAGATAAGGTTACAAACTGTCCTTACATCCACAGGTGTGGAACTCTCAAAAGCCTTCAAAACATCTCAGAGCTCCCCGCCCCACGCCACCACCACTACCACCGCTGCCACCTCCTCCTCCTCCTGTGCTTTCTGGCACAATCAAAGGATGGACAGATGATGAGGAGGGTGGAGGAGGGTGAGGGATGAGTGAGAGCTAATAAAGGAGAGTGAGACTTATAATAGATCGACTGGTGCGATTAAAGGGAATTCACTCATTTCTCCACACACACTCGCTTACACACAGGGAGCGCTCACTCAGCTGCTATCTCACATTGCATCACGCTGCTCTGCACCTTCACACTAGCACTCGCCTTTGCTCTCTCAATCTCCCTGCCTTGCTCTGTTTCAATGGCATCAAATGGTTTGGAGCTGACAAAAGAAGAGAGGGAGTGCTGCCAGCTGCCCCAGTGAGGTCATTCCCACACAGGCTTCTGCTTTCACCACACTGCCATGAACATGGCCTTGACCCCATGCCCCACACAACAATTACTTTCTTCTACTAATTTACACAAAGTAACTCCACTTGTCTTTTTACAATTACCCACTAGACAAGTCCAAAGACGTGCATTTCATCAGGCACAGTGGGGTCTGATGCCTTCTAAATGCACTTTGGGGCAAACCAAGTTCCCACCAAAACGCTGTTGTATCAACCACTGTAAGTCGTGTCCTGAAACAATGAAAATGCCAAAGACTTAAGGCAAGTGTGTATGTGATGGAGACATTAGCAAGACTGCATCTAATTTTATTCTGTTAAACTTGTTGACATCAAAATATGATGATAACCACTGAACATCTACGATAAATTCATTGGGGAGGCACCCGTCAGGAAGATATTTTCTTCTTTTGTTATAATAATAATAATTAAAAAAAACCCCTCAAACTTCTTTGCATGCCTCATTGCTCCTTTCAAAAGAAAATTCTGGTGTTCCACAAGGATCAGTCACAGGACAATCTTAATGTTGATCATAAAGTATGCCTTTTTATGACACTTTTTTAAATGTCCAGTCATTCATTGTCCCTGTTCCTGCTGCCTTCTACTTCTCTATATCCATCCATCCACCCATCCATCCATCCATCCATCCATCCATCCATCCATCCATCCATCCATCCAATTGACCATTTGTCCATCCATCTTCACCAACATGAAGAGGGCTTTAATATGATGAGTCCTTGGAGTCCCAGCAGGACTCTGTCATTCGCTGTCTCTTTCTCCATTACTCTCAGCTATTGGTCCCCTGGGTTGTCACTGCGGCTACAGAAATACTCTAATTGGCCGGTTGGGATAATTTCTTTTCTCCCTGCAAATAACTCACTAACAGTGACGGGTGGAAAGCATGCCATTGTTTTTTTTCTGCCTGCTTTTGTCATCTAAGCCTTTTGTACCTGCCCTCCACTTGCACACGAGTGAGGTAAGTGCATTGGAATTATCTCTAACCTCAATTAAAATATGACTAGAGTGACTAAATCTGTAAAAAATGCAAGAGGTCTTGCTATCTGTTTCTCACACATTGATATATCACACACATAGAAAACACATGATTTTGGTAAACACTGCTTTCCCCTTGACTAGGTCACTAAGTCCATATCTCTCCTTGGTGGTGTGAACTGTAGGTGAATCACTCTCAAATATTGTCTCAGGATTTTCTCCCTTTCTTTCCTCATCTTTTTGTGTCTCTTTCATTGAAAGACTCTTTATCACTCTGCCATGACGGCCCTTTCTTCCCTCTCTCATATCCGAAGGAGACGGAGAAAGAGGGCAGAGCGCCTTTCAACAAACCGAACAATGACACTCCATCGAGATCCTTGGCCTGTGTACATTCCACAAAGTTGCACAATAACTTATCAGAGGTGAAAGGAGGAAGGGCAAAAGGAGAGATAGCTCATATGAAAGAAAGGATAAAAGGCAGAAATGTGGGGAGATAGGGGCAGGGAGGTGAAGAGGTGATCTGTGTGTATAGGAGATCTCCTGAGTTTGCTTCCTCGAGCCCTCGCAGTCTCTGAGGTCACGGTGAGGTTGCTTGAAGGGTGGGTGGGAGGCAGATGTCAACAGAATGTGTGTGTGTGTGTGTCGATTTACCATCGCACACTTTACACATATGAATGCACAAGTGTACTGATTTTTGCTGACGCAGAATCCATTGCGCGCAGATAACTTTGCAAGAAGCCACCTGAAGTTGGAAGTTTTAGCATTCTCTCTACAGCAAAGGGCTATAAATTTACAAAAGCTACATGCAACTTAATCTGAAAGTAGAGCTTGTCAGCAAACTTGATATTACAATTTAAGGCTGCTTCTTTTGGGTTGCAGTTCAAAAGAGATTAGGTATGCACCATTTAGTCATGCAGCTCTTGAGCCGGAATCAGTGGTGAGGGAGATCAGTCCAAAGGAAACAGGATCTCATCCGAGCTGATCCAGATCTGAGACCAGCTCGTAAAGCTGTCCCCCCTAATGGATCACCCCACTGGAACACATACGCAATACACATACACTTAAGTGAACAATCGCGCACGTGAAGATGTAGACTCATTCTCGCGCAGATGAAAGCGTGACTGCATGTAAACCATGATACGGCCGCGCGACCACAGGCCAACACGCTCCCCCTCCGTCTGAACCCGTGCGCACACTTTGACACCCTTTCATCGACACAGCTGTCCCTCTCAGAAGACGAGTTGAGATTTAAGCTCATGAATCCATAATACACAAATTCATGTAAATTGTTTGCTGAACCGTGTCATATTTGCATGTGTGTTTCAGGGCAAACAGAGCAGCGTGCTCTGCGCCTAAGATGTGGACTGGCTCTCTCAGGAGAGCACACACACACATTCACACCCCCCCGCACACACCAATAACATTCCCTTTTGCCCCCTCCGGCCAAGCCCAGAGCTTGACCTCTCCGTGTCACTCAATCCGCCAGGCAATATTTGCTTTCGTCATCATAAATATTAAATATGTGCAGAGGCAAATATTTGGGTTTGGCGACCTCGAAGTGGTAAATGAATTAATGTATTCACATGAGGAGAGTAAGGGAGTCAGGGTGTTCTCGCACACACACGTCCTTTCAGCCTCTCCAGCTCTTTACCGTAAAGGCCTGTCAGTGGTCACGCAGGGGAAGACCCACAACTCCTGAGGAATGATAAGAAAAAAGAGCCATGGTCCACGGCTGAAATTTAGTGGTAGGCGCTTGGTGCGATTTTTCTTCAGGTCTTTCCTGTTGTGATACAATGTGACAGGCTTAACTGCACACACACAGTACGGTAATTTAAGAAAAATAACTTAGACGGATGTACTGTGTATTTGTTTTAAATCATCCCTCAAAAAAAAAAAAAACACAGCTTGCTCATTCTAAAATGCCTTCTGCAGCACAGCATATATCAAACTTAACTTTCCCAAAAACTCCCACAACTTTGTTTTCTGCTCTAAAGTGATGTTAATTTTTCATCAGACCCATGCCGATGAATGGGTGGTTTTGTAAAAAAGTACGACATTAATTATAAAAATCTTCACGTGTGGAGTCGATTAATATCAAATTATCAGGATGGGAGAAATAGACTGGTTTGTGCGTGCATGCGTATATGTGTGTGTGTGTGTGTGTGCGTATGTGTGTTGGGGAGGGGGCATTCTGGCGTCAAGGGTAAACTGAGAAGTGCTGGCAGAAAGGCAATCCATAGCTGACCCCGGCCTCGGTGTATAATTGTGCCCCCTGACCCAGTGAACATCCTAAATCACCAATCCAAACAGTCGGATCCCCCAGTAAATACCCGGGGAGAAGCCCCGCGCAGCACACTGCTCCGTGGCTGCCCTGGTTCTCAGGCTCGCGCGGTCCCTCAGAAACCTCCTCACACACACACACACACACACACACACACACACACACACACACACACACACACACACACACACCAGACTTCAGGCTTACAAACTGCTCTTGACTGGCTGCCCTGTTCAAAATAGATGCGGGATCAATCCACATTTGATGCTATCATTAAGAAATGCTCGAGTGCCGAATTCCAAAGTGATGCCCAGTCTGCGTCTCTGTTCTGCGTCCACGCTGTCCACTCTTAGTTAGAAAGAATGAAGGACCCATTTGTTCTGGATCCCTTGTAAGAACAATACAGACAAACTGCATGAGGAACTTGTGATGTTTCTACGACTGCGGCTCATTCTCTTTGAACTCTTCCCGCTTCACGACCCCAAAGTGTCATTAATGCTGTGCTACGCCTGATTATAAAAAAGCATGACAGTGGTCTCTGATCACAAGAAGAAGACACTCGGAAACACTCTGTCGTCCTGTTGCTTTCACCCAGGAGGAAAGGATAGCAGCACTCGGAGGATGAGGGGATTTGGCGGAGGGTGGGGAGGCTCAAAGACTGTCGTTGGAGGGGTCTGAAGTAATGGACCTCCTGGAGTGCCTGACAAAGACACCCAACAACAGAGAGATGCACTGCATCAAACCAGGGGGACAAGTGGGGTTCAAAAAGCGCTCTCCCCTGGGGCTTTTCAGCCTGGCATCCCTGCACCCTGGCCCAGCGGGGATACAAGCCTCTTCACACAAACACAGTGGGAGGATGAGAGGATGAGACAGGGAGCGCTACAATAGAGGGAAGCTCTGTAGGACAGTGTGAAAATGAGAAAACATGCAACACTGAATACTTGGTCATTGTGGTGAGACAGCGTCCGTTGTCACTAACTGATAATGGTCACTGCAGCTGCTGTACTTGAGCTCATGGGGTGTTGTGCTCATCAAAAACACACTGTGTGTGTGTGTTGCATTATCTTCCTTTTCTTGCTATTCATCCCTGAATCTGTCTCAAACTCTGGGCACTTTTTTGTCCTCCAGACTTTTTCATCAGCTCAGAGATCATCATCAGTGTAGCCACTGATGAGCACTGCTCATGTAGCTGCCATTCATTAAAATTCAGTATTGATGGAAACGCCAGTGCCTGCAGTGCCAAGCCAAGCTGCGCTCTGCCAAGCCAAAAACTGCCCGCGTTGTAACCCTTCCTGGCACGCCAGAGGAGAGCATAATGTGAGTCAGGTCCAACCTCTCTTTTGGGTGCCAAGAAGAACTCCATGTAACCCAAAACACTGACAAGGAGCCAGTCCGAATGTGAATGTCCTCAAAGAAAACCAATAAAACAAGACTGTCATTGTGGCATCCCAGAGACCAGACAGTTCAGGAAGGACTTTCAAAATCCACTTTGTAGTGTATACATCTATCCTTGGCTGAATTAGATGGTTTACAGTACATGCAAAGATAATCCAAAAATACCCTCGTTGGACATCTGTTTTGAAACCCCAGAAAATTTGCCCTGTTTTTATCTTGTTTATTTGTATAGTAACTGGTATTTGGTTTCTGGCTGTGTCTATCCTCTGCCGTCTGTCTGTCATTGTACCTGTCGGTCAGTGGGCGAAACTCAGCAACAACGCAAAACTGCAAAATCGTTTCATCAAAAGCTATACTGAGGTCTTTGAGTGTGCTGCTAATAAATGAGAAAGTAACTCTCACTGGTGGCTGTTTGTGTCTGTAGATCTGGACATGCTGTAACCGAGTTTATTGCAAAGTGGAAAAGTCTCTATATAAAACCACACACACTTACACACACACACACACACACACACACACACACACACAGACACACATGCTGTATCTTAGTCTCATGTGGGCAATGGGCCTCAGCTGGATCAGCCACTTTTATAACATTTACTCATGTACAAAAAGGCGGAAGGCAGAGAAAGGGACGAGAGCAGAGAGCAACGAGTGGTTAAGTGTGAGCGTTTCTGCTTTAGCTTTTTTAGACGACAACATTCTGAGGAAACATAATCTGCTTTTTGTTTTAATAGAAACATTTAATTAAGCAAAATGATCCTAACAGGTTACAGCTGTTTCTCCCCCCTTCTTGCTTTTTCCTTTATTGCGTGTGGGAAATCCATTTCCACTTTATTCGGGCTCTCAGATTTATAGATTTTACAATTGTCTCCTCATACACTCAGCACTTCCCATGACTTCTGTCTTCTGCCAGTAGCCTGGCTGACAGTTTCTTAACGGCGATGTTAAAACCGAATTGTAACGCTTAATCAACTGCTGAGATTTATTGTTGGCTGAGAGAAAAATGTATTGAAAGGCTGGGAAAAAAAAAAGAAAAATAGATTTACCAATTAATTATGGTAAGTGTATCAGATGAGACCCGAGTACATTGCCTCCAGAAATATTGAATTTGGGGATCTTACAGTCAAGCAGAATTATTCATAAAGCTCTCCTGCTTCCAAATTTATATCAACAGTGAGATCAAGAAAATATTCAATAATTCCTTCACATATTTTTCAAAAGCACTTCAGATTAACAGAACCACACAAACTCAGCGTATATTTATAGTGCACAAACACTGTAAAGCAGAATTTAATATGCTTGCTATGTCCGTGTGTGTTCGGCCTCTATTTAACACTAAGCACTTGGTTCCCCATCACTTGTGTGCACTTCTTACTGTCTCTGTGCGCACACACACACACACACACACACACACACACACACACACACACACACACACACACACAGACAGACAGATTACACAATGCCCAGCTCAGCTCAGCCCGGCCTGCTAGCCTCATGGCTGTAATTGAGAGTTAATGACGCAGTTGGATCTGTTCTTTACTTCATATTA
Organism: Karalla daura; assembly: GCA_029224185.1. Lineage (NCBI taxonomy): Eukaryota > Metazoa > Chordata > Actinopteri > Chaetodontiformes > Leiognathidae > Karalla > Karalla daura. The sequence goes on along the minus strand of CM055198.1, from coordinate 10,264,645 downwards.
AACAGAGCCTGCTGCTGCTGCTGCTGCTGCTGGTGCTGCCTGGCTGTAAAAGCGGCCCACCTCCTCTCCTCTTCCTCTTCTTCATCTAAACGCCCACCTCCCCCAGACCTCCTTTATAACCCGGCCTGCAGCCGTCCACACTCCTCCTCGTTCCCCAGGAGATGTATTTAAGCATATGATTTAACAAGCGATGGGATCCCCAGCTTCAGGGCTACATCGCACGCACTCATCCAGCTACACCTTCTGACAAAAAAACACTCATCTACCAAGCACACACAGAGACACACACCCAGAACACCTCTGAACAAAGACCCCAATGTGCAGCTGGGCGACAGGACCTCTGGCATGGCCCACGCCGCAGCTACTTGATAACAGATCAACTGCTCTTTTTAGCTTTTTCCTTCTCTCTGCTCTGCACAAGACACCGGCGAAAGAGAAGCAGCAGAAGCACCCCCCCAACCCCTCCCAAATCACTAGTAAGGGGGGCTCCTGCGACTGGCTGGCGCCAAGAACGGTGTGCTGCCCACAGTGAGCAGGTCGCTCTGGGCCCTTCCTCTATCACTGACCAGAGCAGAGAGAGAGAGAGAGAGGAGGAGAGAGAGAGAGAGAGTCAGGCAGAGAAAACAAACAGGACAGAGGCTGCAGTGTGTGTCAGGTCAGCGGGGAGTTTCAGAATGTTCTCCACCGCTGTTCTCCAGAGCGAAAAACTCCTGGAGGGTTATCTGCTCCTGGCGCTGTCATTTATCATCAGTCAGGAGGAGCCGGGCCAACTCTTTGGCCAGCGCAGTCGACGCATAAAGACACACACACACACTCGAACAGATGTATGAGGAGACACGTACAGATGTGCAGGGACAATGCAAACACACACCACCCCCCTCCACGCCCCGTCCTAAAATGGGACGATGTACTAATACCCCAGGAACACACATGGCCGACAGTAGCATGAAAAACAAGCACGCTGTGCGGGGATAAAATACATGTGGTGGATCTATGCATGTCATTAAACGGGATGCACAAAGAAGTCATAAACCCTCATGTGGAATGAAATATAGGCTTCTTAGTGCACGCAAACAAAGTCGTGATCGTCAGGACCTCCCTGTGTTGCCCCTGCAGCCCAGCAGTGTCTTAACGGGTCCCCCCTCCCTCCCGTATTCCTCAAGTATGCTGTAACCATAAAACTAAAAAAAAGTTGTGTGTTTTAGGATGGCTGTGTGTGTGTATGTGTGTGTGCGCAGAGCCCTAAACCAGTCCCTGCACCCCACTGCACATGTAGTGCACACGTTTAATTAAGCTTGAAGGACCAGAAATTCGGGCACTTTTGGTAACAAGTAAGACAAAAATGACTGCAGACGAGAGCATGCACTTCATGTAACCTGCCATATCTTATCACATATCTTTATGAAAGACAAACTAATTGACTAGAACCAACAACTGTCAGAAAAATTCACAAGCAACCAGTCAAGAAAAACCCTGTCTTCTATATCATACTCTATACTGACCACAATTGCATACATTTAGTTTCGTTGCTTCTTCCACATAACATTGTCACTCTTTGGGTCCTATATCCATCTGTTCTCTTAACTTCTTTGTACCTATTGGTGTTTAGGGGGTCTGCTGGAGCCCACTGGAAAAGTCAGGGAATACACCTTGGACAGGTTACCAGTGTCAAAAGGCACTATAACACACCTAGGATAAATTTGGAGTCTCCAAATGACCTAAGCCATTTTTTTGACAGGGAAAAAACAGAGAATTCAGAGAAAACACCTGCAGACAACATAGACATCCACAGTAAAAGGCCTTTGTTCCAACCAGGATTCAGACCAAGGATGTTCGTTCTGTGCGACAGCCAATCTTCTGATCTTGCACACTACAGTCACTTTAAAAAAAGTAAAATGACACTTGATCGACCTAATATAAATGGCTGACAGCAATATTTGGTGGTGCAACTTGCTGTATCTTCACATATCTTCCTAAAAAAAAACTGAGTAAAACCAACAACTGTGAGAGAAATTTAAAAGCAGCATATCAAGAAAAAGCCACCGCTTCTAGGCATCTTTTTTTTGCTTCAAAATCGTCAATGGGTGCTTTCTCCTTCCACCCTTGTTGTTTTTTCGGGGAGGCAGAGCGCCGTGGAGTATTTCTCTTGTCAGCCACCGTGAAGGCATCCCTGAGGTGTCGGTAAGGCCACTGATTTGTGAGCTGCACTGTCCTAATAGCCTCTGTCTCTTGTTCTCTCTGTCTCTCTCCATCCCTTCTCTCAGCAGGCTGGTCTTGCATAACCATTTATTTTACTGATTTTTTTTTTCTTAAGCGCCTGAAGGGTTTAATTATGTATAGACAACGCCTATAAACTTCTATTCTGAGAACTTTTTTTTATTGACTTTCGAGCCAGGCTACCCTCCGGCATTTCAATTAACCATTTATAAAGGAGAAACGACAATTAAATTAAAAGTTTCTATAAAGAGGCTGACACATCATTTCCATTCTTTTTTGGAAGATGGCAGGCTTTATCTAAATGAGATGGTGCGGATATGTGAAACAGCTGGAGCGGGGTGCCTCATTTAAAGAGGAGGGGGGTGCGTGGAGGGAAAAGGAGGGGAGAAAAAAGATACGACCGACGGAGCCATGGAGAGGGAAGGAGAAGAGAAAAAGAAGCTGGAAAGGAAAAATGAGACGTGATTAAAACGTGAAGGGAGAGGAAAGATTGCGAGAGGTAGATAGCTGCGGCAGGGTGGGGCAGGAGGGGTGAGAGGGCCAGCCGCAGGGCCTGGGCAGCGCTGACCTCGCTACTTAGGCCCTAATTACATGTTGTGAAACTTTAGTCGGCTCACAGTCATCTGGCTGCCCCGGGCCTCCCCGCGCACAGACAGAGAAATTACAACACCATTACACACGCTTTAAAAGAGACAGAGAGCAAGATGGCGAGAGGGTGATGGAGGAGAGGAAAAGGTGCAGGGAGGGGGGCTTGAAGTGGCGGGGGGGGGCTTGTGAGGAGCGGGTGAGGTGAGAAAGACGGAAGGGAGGCTGATGTCACTTGGCGTTTTTGGGAGCAAGCAACAAAGCGCGAGGGCTCTCCTTTGTACGCCGCTGCTGAGTGGAGAACTGGTATTTTTACAGGCCTAAAGATCTGTGCACTCATAACAATGTGGGTACACAGCACTCAGCAGGGGTGCCTTTGTGAAATATGCCCCTCTGCACCCTCCCCTCTCTTTCTCTTAATATCCTCCATCCACAAGCTGGTAAACTCACCCCCCTCAACAAACACACACACACGCACACAAACTGAGCTTCTGCAGCCATGAAGTCGCATTAAACAAGGCCTGCGCACTCCTGGATCCTTAGCAGCACACACTCGCCACACACACACACACACACACACATACACACACAAAACAACGTGTGCACACGGCTCTTCTCCTTTACACACCAGCACTTCATAGCTCTGCAGGCAGTGACTCACTCTGAGGCAATTGTGGGTTTTTGGGATGGTGTGTGACCGGGATAGAGAGAGTGTGTGTATGTGTGTGTGTGTGTTTTGGCTCGGTGGTTGGAAAGGTGACATCTGGGAGTCACATTTCCCCTAAACGCACACTGACCCGATCTGCCTCCCTCGTCTCCTCCTCGTCACACACGCACTTACTGCGTCCCCCATCAGTGTACATCTACCTGCGCTAGCACCTTCTAAATCTTTCTCGCCTCATCTCATCCTCCCTGCTCTTGCCTCCTTTTCTCCTTTACTCCTTTTTTCATCCTGCGCCTGCCCCTCCCAACCCTGCCACCCGAAGCAATGCATTGTGGGAAATCCAGGTGGACCAGGGGTGCAGAGGTGAGAATTCCAGCATGCATCAGAGAACCATGGGGGGGTGTAACAAGAGAAGGAAAGTGTTTTACGCCTCAGATTTTCGGTTTTATTGGTTCAGCATGCAACCCTTCCAACACACGCTCACACACACATACACACACACACACACACACACAGTCACATTTTACATTAGATCACTATCGCTGCCCAGCAATACTGACCTTTCCTCTTGCCATCTACACTGGAATGCCATGGTGTGTGTGGCTTACCCTCTCACATATGGTTTTATAAATGCAGTGATTATGTAGTTAATGGTGCGTTATATGCTGCTGCAATATGTTGGTTTATTGGTAGCGCTTCTAGCGAGGTAACAGGGTGCTTATATCATCTTAGGCCTGGTCTGCAAGGGAAGCTGTTAGGAAAATAACTATTTCTTGAGATTAGTTTTGATTTTTTTGTGATTGTGCAAAACGTTGAGCACATTTCTCTCTGAAGTTTTATTTACCTTGCCAGTAAAGAGAGACACATTTATGTATTATCTTACATGCACTGTACCCTGGACATTTCACCACACACTCCTCAGTCTCAATCACTCAATCACATGCTATTTAGATTCTCTAATTGGCCTAAACATGCATGTTTTTGAACTGTGGGGGAAACCAGAGTACTGGGCAAAAACCTACACAGACATAGACAGAACATGCAAACTTCACACAAGAAGGTTCTTGGTCCAACCATAATGTGAACCAGGGATCTTCTAGCTGTGTGTTTTCCATTCTATGTGAAAAACCATGGCTGACATTGGACAAAATTCCTCTCATGTGGATATTATGTCAAATAAATGAAATCACTAAGAATGCCTTAGCACAATGCCTAACCACAGTGTGTGTCAGTTGACTGTGGGTTAAAACGCTTCCAATGTAAGAAAAACAGTTGAAAAGTCACAGTTTCCTTGGCTGACCCAGCAGAAGAGTCAGTCTGCGTGTTCATGAGTGTGCATTGATTAGTGCTTCACTGCCTACACTCATTTCCTGATATTAATTGGTGGGGTGAGGTCTTATCTCTGATCTCCCGTCTGCCGGGGACATGAAGCAGAGACATGAGCGACGGAGTGAGAGACAGAAGAGTCGCTGGCGCGGGCAAGATCCCTATCTGTAATCTGTGATCAATCTCGGGCCGAAGTGGCTGGTGTGAGAGGGAAGTGGGGTCGACCCCTGTGCCCCCCGGCCCGTCCACCCCTCCCCTTTCCCAGCTCCTTCCTTGTCTCAGCACCCCCGCACCCCCTCCCACCCTTCTCATCCCAGGGGTGGCTTGGTCAGCCCTGAGGGGAGAACATGCTGCAGAGCAGGCAGACAATTTTCAGGCTGACTGCTTTTACTTTCGGCCCGAGCAGGGCCTCATGAAAACAAACTGACAAAACAAAGGACAGCAAATTAATGACCCGTGCCCCCCCACGTACCCTCCAACCCCTACCCCCGATGATTGACTCCTGGCTTGGCACGTCTCTACCCCTGCCTCCCCACCCACCCCCTTCCTCCCTCCCGTCATGACTTTTGATCCCCTCCAAATCACACATGCACAGACACACGTATCTGGACATTGACACACTGAGACACTCAACCCATACACACACACACATGCACACACACACACATACCTCCATCACCCTCTTCCTTAACTCCGTGACCCGTGGCATCTGGTTTAGATTGTCACAGGAAGAGAGAGACACACAGACATACAGAGGGAAAGAGTGAGTGTGAGCAGAGAGAGAGAAAAGGCCTCTCTGTCTGTGTCTGGACCTTCATTATCATGTGTTAATATTAATGCAATTTGAAAAAAAAAACAGACATGGAGACACACTGGGTGAAGAGGGGCTTGTCTGTGCTGAGTGGAACAGCATGCTCTCACGGTCCAGACGTGCTCTCGGGCCGTGGCTCTTGTGCAGGCCTGTGAGACAGGCGCTCCTCATGCGCTGTCACTCATTAGCACATCCAGTTTGTTTTTTCACAGATTAGTTGGATGTGGTTTACATTAGACTGAAATATTCTCCGGTAGTTGCAATCACACAGCACTTTTGGGTGCTTGTTCTAATTGACAGTGTCACTTTTTCACACTTCCATTCATCTATTACTTTACCTGCCTCGTGCCATAGTGGCCCGAAGGTCAGCGAAAGCACCCTGAATACAACCTGGACAGGTCTCCAATCCATCATAGGACTCACACACACTGCATTTAGTCTCACCCTCACTCCTAGGGGGCAATTAAGCATCTACAATTGACCTAAACATGCATGGTTTGAGCATGTGGGAGGAAATCCACTTGCATAAAATGGTTAAGAGAAAGTTGAAGACATTGCTGCTTTTTGGTGGTCTCGTGCACCCGAGGCCGTTCATCTCAGACCCTCCGAGCACACAATCCTGTCATCCACACACTCAGTGTTAAGGTGGACAATCGTCCAAAATACACATGTGCAGGCACACATGCACGCACCACATATTGTCAGGGTAGTTGGGTGGAATGGTGTTGCAAACATGAAGATCTGATTAAAGTACACATTAAGGCAGATTCCACAGTTGTCTCTGACATGTGCTGAACACTCTGTGGGAGCAGCTTCGGGCCATTCTCCGGGCTCAGCAGAGCAGAGCCGCAGTCAGAGTGCCAAGGTCAAACTGTCTTTTCATCCCTCTCATCACCACCTCCCTTCTGTCGACAGAAAACAAATCTGCGATGTCTTAAAATGAAGCGCCAGGAGCCAAGAGGAATGAATACGGGGGTCTAAAATCTGCAGAAATTACTTGTGTGTTTTCCACGTGGACTTGCGTAGCTACATGGGAAAAGTTTCATGTGGTTCAATCCACAATTGTACGTAATTTGAAAACTGAGGCTTTTCTGTGCTGAGGTTGGACACAGATTCTGTTTTCACCAGTTTTGCTCAGAGGTGTTTCACTCTTACAGGCTTCAGAAGTAAGCATCATGACGAATGGAAGATTCAACAGATATGATCATTAATGAATACATGAAATATGTCTGATTTAAAATGACTGAAATTTAGACCATAAAAGTTTGAGAAAACTGGTCAGCAGAATTTTCTTTTCAGACAAACGATGTACAATTAAGCAAAAATGAATAATTTAACTCCCTAATTAGTTCATTTATCATTTTCATCATTCCCATCTTGGTTTGTTTCATACATTTAATTATATGAGTCATGAGCATGATCATTATCTTAACGTGCTAAACATGAATGTAGTGTTGATAAGAATTTGAGTGAAACCGAATGTCTGTCTGAATCACGTCATCCAGGTCAAGTACAGTAAATGTTAAAGTTTAATTATTAGCTCAATTATCTTCCAGATCAGATTAGTGTTGATTTGTATGTTAACCTTGGTGTGGACTACAAAACATTGTGCTGGAGTTAATGATGTTGACAGATCTGATTCAGGGGGAGCAGGTGACAAAAGGAGCAAAGTGAGAGCGCTCCCTCTCTCTCTCTCTCTCTCTCACACACACACACACACACACACACACACACACACACACACACACACACACACACACACACACACACACACACACACACACACACATACACACACACACATACACACACACAAACGAACACACACATTCCTGTGGGATTAGCCAAAAAGACTACAAGCATTTCATCAAGTGTTTCCCATTCAGGCCCGCTCGAGAGCAGATCCTTGGAAAACGCTCAGGTCGCCACCCTGGCTTTTGGTTATGGCTTAATATTTAAACTGGGAGCTGGGTGGATTGAAAGTGAGTGTTATCAGTCATCGCAGCATTAATATAGCCTGGTAAGTCGTACAGCGTGTGGATACCTCTGCCCTAGCCACACACACACACACACAGACACGCTGACACAAATACAACCCGTTCACTCAAGCTCCTCTCCAGTCTGTCTTTCCGTCTGTCTGACCCCAGTGAGGTAACTGGTCAGCGCAGCCAGATTTATGGCTAATCTGTCTATATCGGCAGCCGTCTGCCATGGAGCAGGACAACTTTAGAACATTACACATTACCACACAGCGAGGGGGTGACGTCAGTATGAAGAGTAGGATGGGAGAGGGGGAAGAAAGAAGAGGGGTACGATGGAGGGAAGGGAAAAATGAGTGAGGCAATGCTAGAAGACAGATATACGGGGTATAAGGTATAGATGATAGGGAACCTAACTCCCCCCTCCTTCCTTTGCCATTAGACCTCTGGCTCATTAGTCAGTGCTTGTCGCTAAGGCATTGACATCTCCCGCCATTCCGCATAGAGCTATTGATCCTTCACAGTACTCACATAAGCAATTTAAATAAACATATTCCTTTTGTACTTCTTCATCCTCTTCATCAGTGTGTCTGTGTGTGCATGTGTGCAGAAGTCAAATACACAGATGGAAGTCAGGTGAATTAACGCATGCTTCCATGTTGGGCGCAGACTACAAAAAATAAAGAAGCAAACAAAAGAGATGTCCATATAGCATGTGTGTGTTCTTGCATTTGAATGTGGGAGTGTGTCCAGTCTTCTTTCAGCATCTTTGTGTATCTGTTCAAAGTGTAACGTTCCTGTTAAACATATTGACAGTCCCTGATATATCTGTCAATACTATTGGCCATTAGTCTAAGAATGAGGTCAAAGCTTTTGTCAAGGCGAGGTCACTGCCCTCACTGTTCATTCAATGAAAACATGACCAAAGGGCCACTGCAGGAAACCCTATCGATACCTGGACAAGAAATTGCACTGAGAGCTTCTCCTCCCTTTTAAATGCTCCTTTTAGTGATTCGGATTGAAATCAGTTGATTTGTCTATCAATTCATATGAAATGTAAGGCAGCGTCAAGTAAACACACACTGGGTCACCCGATTTGCTCCTCTTTGGCCATAATTCCCACAACTGCCACTACTCCGAGACCAAATAATCTAATCAGAGCCGACCACCTCCCTTCTTCGATACCACAACATTTCTCCCGCGGATAGAGTTCCAGCACAATCGCGGTAGCAGCCAGAGTGCGGACTGACGTCTCGTGATGACCCCTGTCCCCCGTCTTCATCTCGGAGTCCCACTCTGTGACGGCACCGCAGCGGGCCGGCCTGCACCGTCTGACCAAACCACAACCACACGGTCACAGATGGATTCCTCCAGAGCCCCTGCAGCACAGCCACCGACCGCCAGCCATCAAATTCCACCGCCACATAACCACAAGGCAACCGCTGAAAGCGAGGGAGAGACTGGGGAGGAAAAAAGGAGGGATGAGAAAGAAGGAGGGAAAGTGGAGAAAGGGCTGTAAAAGAACAGAAATAGAGGATGAGAATAAATAGATAGAAATGAAAGGCAAGTGGAATGCACCACGGAAGGGGTTCGACTGTCTCCCTCATCTGATTTATATCTCGGTATATTTCTTTTAACTCAATCCCTTTATGCCTGTTTTACTTGTACCCCCCCACCCCCACCCCCAACCTTTTTGTTGGTCACAAACAGAGAAGACAGAGTGAGCTCCAGAGAGCAGCGCCATCATCGCAGTCCAAACAGCCAAACACCCGGGCAATATGCTAATGAGCATCCTAATGACCGTCGCCACTTAGGAGCTGCTAATTAAAACCCATTTGATTCAAAGACACTTATCAGGCTCTAAGAAAAAAAATAAAAAAGCTGAAATTTCCCAGGACGACAAGTAGAGTTATGGCCACCTTTCGTATTTGTCAAGGCCCTCCTTCTCCTCCTCCCCCGCTCCCTCCTGCCCTCCTGTCTGTCTCTGTCTCCCTGTCCCCCCAGCTCGATTGCCTCTAATGGACGTGCTTTATCTAGGCTGACCTAACCATTGTCACGGGGAGCAGAATTTGTGAGCTTTTAGAGTGGGTACACTCATCGACTGAGGGCGGAGGGGCGGCGGTGACTGGGAGTAAGCGACGGGTGCAAAGAGGGGGCTGCTTGGCAAGTATCCATCCATGCACTCTCCAGGCCACTTCGTTAGCCGCCGCGTACGCATCTCCCTCTCCCCTCTCCTCTGTTCTCAGCTATGCAAATAATATGCCAGTTAAATGCCGAATGAGGAGTGAGATATGAGCTTTCCGCTCGGACAGGCGGTAAAGCGCGAGTGCTTGGAGGTGTTTATTTCTCTCTAATTCAGAATTTTCATTTTCCTCACATCCTCTGAAAGGAAGGTGAAAGAAATCGGACGTAAATATCCCCAGAGCCAAATAAAAATCTGGATTAAGTAGGAGATAGAGAGACGCAGCGAGAGTCTGCCCCCTCGGCACAGAGGTGAAACCGGATAGGGCCACTTTAAAAATCGCTTAACACACTCCACACAAAAGACAGCTGAGAAACTTGAGCCGTGTTTGATTTGAGTGTCAGGGTGGGAGGCTCTAATCTGTGGACATGGCGGGCACAGGTGGTGAAACAATCAAATAGCCGTGCGCACACACACACACACACACACACACAAGCACACACACAAACATACATAAACACACAAATGCACATATGCACACACAAGCAGACAGACATAACTAGGCGTGAAGAGAAAAATAACGAGCAGAACTGTTTACATAGCTACACTTTCAAACTCATATGCACACAGGCTCATATGGAAATTCACAGAGAGAAAACATACACACACACACACACACACACAAACACACGTGCATGTCCACAGTGACCGGATTGCTATGGAGCGTGGTGTTGTTTTACTGGGCCAGATAAAGACAAGGTGGATCGGATTCCCAGCTCCTGTTTCCCTCTCCTGGCTTTCACCTCCCTTTTGATGTGTCAGTGGCACACGCCCTGCCTCAATGATGGAGCACTGATTGAAAAAAAAAAAAAAAAGCGCATAGTCATATATCTAAAAGACGAGTGGGCGGATGGGGGGCTCTTAACGGATATTCTGGTGTCTTAAACAGCTGTGTCACATGTTTTAACACATCGAGGGCGGCCTCTCGTGCTCAGGTTTCCTGTTTATATGTTTTTTTGTCTGATCTACTAAAGCGCAGCCGGATGACAAATAATTCAATAAGGATCAATTCCGTATCAGTTAACACATTAAGTCACTTTTTGCTTTAGTGAATCTTTACTAGCTAGGGCCTGTCCTACACTTAGCACCAGGTTTAATAGGTCAATACTGCTTATTGAGACTTAAAGTAATGCAATTAAGTACTTACTTTAATCACAGATTAAATAACTTTATTTAGGCCCATATCTAATTTTTGTCTGTCACTTTGCTTGTTTTTACACCAAAGCAACATTGCTGTCACTATGTAAGTAGGTTGTATAAATCCTTGTCATTAAGACAGTGATTCTGATTCTTATGTGCAAAAAGCTTGACTGAGATAGAGAGAAATAAAAAGACTATAAATGAATGAAGATTTTCCCTGATGTTGAGTTCCTCCTGCTCTGTGGTGCACACACCACTTTGGCCACATTAATTCCTCTTTGTAAAATCGGTGAGGGATGAAAAGGGCACTGTGAGATGAGATGATAAATAAAACAAATTTGCTCCATAACTCTTGAAAGAGAGGAGCCAGGACACAGGTGAGCACAGACAAGTTAATGATGACACACACTGAACATCTTAGGCTCCAGATCGTCATCCTTAAATCAGCATGATGTGACATTTATTGGCATCACCCTCACTTCTGAAGAGAAAGAGAAAGAGGAAGAGAAAGAACCAGCACAAGCGAACGCCCTGCCAGCCCATGCATCTCAGCCTAGCTGGAACACAGTCCATGCCTCCGCTATTCATGCAACCCGAAACCTATCATAGACTGTCAGGTGGAGTAATTTGAACACTATTATTTGTTAATCTTATTTACACTCTGAAAGTGAGCAGTGGAGTGTAAATCTTAAGTTATATCTAGGCAGGCCTCTGCCTCACACACACACAAGAATGTTGCTGTAAACGTCCTAATGTCGCTCAATAAAATGGTGGCAGCAATTTGCATTTCCGTTTGCTTTTATTAAGCCGATCCAAGTCGACGTATTGGAAATGTGCTGTAGCGTGTTGCGCAATGACCACACAAATCACGATACACGATGTCTGATTTTCAAAAAAAGAAATTGATTGACTTCAATTTTTTGATTGATTACAGCTTTATCGTTATTTCTCACAGTGTGCCACGGAGAGAGATTGGGTGTTACACAAGAAGAGAAGGGGGTCTTCCCCAGAGGACCTCCCCCCAACTCATACATTTACACACACCGCACTCACACATACACACTCACACATTTTGCCCTCAGGCCAGTCTCTGTAATGGGATCCTCACTGTTATTTCTGCTGAATAAAATAAATCCCACTAATTAACATGTTAACATGATTGATGGGCCTTGATTCTGCAGGGAGCAGGGAACGTCTGTCTGCACTCGAGCTGCCCCGCTGCCGCTGCTGCCTGCACACACACTGAGGCACAAAGAAAGATTCAGGGAATGAGACATGCAGAGGAGGAAATGGAAATATGAAGACGCATGTCCAGACTTTCACAGGAAACGTAAAAAAAGTAGACCTGGGTCCATATGATCTAGTGCCTTGACTAACATGTCTGACCACATATTAGGACTGGTTGCCTCTTTCCTAAGAAAGTTTATGAGTAGGTAGGAAACAATGTGAAATTTTAAAACGTCATTTCTCGTGGTTGAACACCATTTTGTATCCATTGTAAAAGAAAAAAAAGACCATGTAGCACATGCACAACAGACTGTTATTGGAGAAGCATGAGAAAGGCATTAAGCAAAAGCAAAGTGAACCGATATGGGCAGAACACATTAGTGCTCTTCACGTGTTTGAGAACCAAACAAGGAAGTGCGGTGAGACATTGTTCGGAGGAGGGACGTGCCGAGCACAACACGGAGAGAGCAATCAGAATCTAATCTGTCTGGGAGAGAACTCTAAGAGCGAGGACACATACAAATGACCTGATAAAAACACTCAAACAGACATTCAAAGTCACCTTATGAGGAAGGCGGGGATGGAAATGCTTGAATGCTAAATAACTGTTGTCCCACCACATACATGTGCATCTACAGGGCACATGTTTAAAGAGGCAAAAGCTGCATCTGTTGCTGATTTATACTGTATAAGAAGTCTGAAGGGGTAAAGACATGTGCCCTATGTGTTGCTGGGTTTTCTAAATTGTCAGGGTATAAAATTACTGCCCCAAAAACACCTGGTGACTTCATAGGACCCACTAATGATGCCCCCACAGTCGTCAGATCTGGTCTGTGTCAACATCATACCTTTCCTCATTCTTCCTTCCTTCTATTACTTAAGTAGTACTAAAGAACTTAAGTTCTATCTGTGCTGTAAATATCTCCTTGCACCTTCTTTTGACAGTGTATGTGACTTAACTTAATTTAAATCATTTTTCTTCTGAAGGGGTTGGTCCTCACCGTCCTTTTAATGATACATACTGATTAGAAATGATGATAAAACTATAAATCTCCCCCCAAAAAATGGAAGAGCTAGAAGTTATGAATTTAATCAGGTCTAATTATGTCCTTTAATGCTGCTGCATAAGTGGACGCTTATTTAAATATGACTCCAGACTCATGCCAGCTGGGTATTTGCCTGCTGCACCTCTGACCTGTTATGTGCACCATCCATTGTCGGCATCTTGGCCTCGGTGGGTAGGTGGATAAAGCCTTGTATTGACAGTTGAGAACTGTACAATGTACCTGTCTGTCTGCCTCTGTTTCCCGCCAGCCTCCTTTTCTTTGAGCGGTTCTGGGAACACTGTGAAGTGGAGGGGCTGTCAGGGGGCTACGCCCGCTGTGCCCGCCCGTTCTTTATGAATGAATTAATCAATAGTGACACTGCACTACATGCTTTTTCCTTCCTCATTATTTTAATTAGCCGTTTATATGGAAGCCCCCCCCCCACTTCTCCTCTTTTGCATTTCATTAATACATTAACATGCTCTTGACTAAAAGAGCAAGGACGTAGACACAGTGCTTGGCTGGTCACTTTGTAGTCTCCTGCTTGTCTTACCCGCTTCGCCTGCCCCATCCACAATATTCCTCCTCCTGTCCTGCCCCGCGCTCCGCAAAGCAACTTCTAGGAAAGTCATTAGTAATTACTGTTACATTATGTAAATGAGCGCAGGTTGAGGCCTGCCCTAAATGGGACACCACTCTCTGAGAGTATTTTACACACACACAAACACACACACACACACACACACAAGTGCAGAGTTTGGAGCTGCCAAGTAAAATGAACAGTGTCTCCTTTTCCCCTCTGCGCATTCCTCGATAAGTCTCAGACAAAGAGGAAAATCACACCATTTTCACACACACAGTGGGTCAGTGTCATTAGCGTCCATTAAGGGCCCTTCACACGTTTCCCGTCTGCAACAGCATGGGAAAAATGTAAAAAGTAAACAAATTTCCATCATTTCCAGCGGTCGTGGGGAGGAAAGGGGCACTGCGGGTGTTTGTGGGTAAGTGAATGTGTGTGTTGTTAGCGTGCAGCAGCTGTGCGCATGAATGGCAGGGCAGACCTGTGCTCGTGTGGGCCTGTAAGTGCCGACGTGTGAGGGGTTGTGTGTTCGGGCGTGGGTACGTCTGGGTGTGTGTGTGTGTGTGTGTTAAGGCGTGTTGCGAGAGTGCAGTCGCCGTGGCGATGAGGTGAGAATGATGGAGCCCATTCCTCAAAAACAAGCACCATGTGCAGCTCATATGTTGGGTCTTTGTTAAAGAGTTGCTCATCATAACCTCGAAACTGAACTAACACATGCACATTCTCCAAACTTAGCCCTCTCCCTTCCTCCAGACACACACACACACACATACACAAGCGCCCACCACGGTCTGCTAACGCCTGCAGGCACATAGTGATTGACAGCATCCAGATTGCCAGATTGTTCTCAGGAGTGTGGAGAAATGACATCACACTCATTACAACTTCTAAATATAAACAGTCAAGCTGCTTGACTGACAAGTCTGTATACATGCATGTGTGCCTGTGCCTATGTGTATGTGTGTGCATGCAGTTCTCCTCAAACTTTGGTATTTGTGTGTGTGTGTGTGTGTGTGTGTGTGTGTGTGTGTGTGTGCTTCCATAGGTGTGTCTTCTACTCCAATGTTCACATTCACGGCACAATGGATTATTACCATCAAGACAGTTCCCAGTTACTCAGACTCTTTAATTAGAGACTGCTTTAATGAATCCTGAAACCTGTTTAGTATCTGGTGCTCACTCCCATTGCTAACTTTTATTTTGGTTGTTTCATTGTAAAGGAAATTGCTTCTTTGAGAATCATGGCTTTCTTAGCAAGTTATGCTGTGTGTATACAGACTACAAAAACTGCAGCTGGTGATAACCGCAAGCGTGTCATGTTGGATTTCAAATTAATCAGTGGCTGCTCACAAAGGGGGAATGTGAGGCGCAATAAGAGGAAGTGGGCGGGTGCAGTTTGATGACGTTGCAGAGAGAGGTTTAACTGAAAAAGATTTCTGGTTCACGACTGAATGTAGGAAGTCACAGCAACACTCGGGCTGGCACAGAGACTTAAATAACTCTTTTATGGCCAAATCAAAGAATATCGAGATGGATACTAATGATTCAAAAACAGCGTTAACGAAAGTAAAAGTGTCCAACCACTTGTGCATATGAGCAGGAAGAGGCGGACACATAAACACACACAAACAAGCGCACCATATGTTTGTGGTGCTGCTGCTGAGATGAAGGTTTCTCTAGCTTGTCTGGTCTGCACATTGTAATTTACAAGCACTCAATGTCACGTTGAGATCTCAATTAAGCAGCCCAGCTACACACTCGGGCCCTCAGGGCTGGGCTGAGCTGGTCCCACATTCTGCCGCTCTGGCCAAGGCACACTGCAGCGCTCTGTGCGCCTCTGAGCCTCCACCCGCCTGCTCCCTCCCTCAGCCGTGCCAACAGACAACGCCAACAGTAAATATTTGAGGTTAGAGACAAAGAGGGGAGAAAGGATTCATTTAGCTCATTTGAAAACATGACATTGTGATTAAAAGTCAGGCGGTCTGGACGTTTTCATTCTTTCCCTTACTCTCAGATTGTCCTGCGTGAAGCTGCAATTGCGCTCAGAAACATAAAACACACCTACGCAAGCAGCTTATTTAAGTTGTGCAATAGAAACTTAACTGCCAAACTGACATATTGATAGAGTTATTAACTAAAACGCCAACTTGGAGCAAAAGTAACTTGAGGGGAAGATAAGAATTACTGTTTGATAGCAAATCCAGACGTGCAGAAACAGAACTACCGACTAAAGGAACTAGGGGGACACCATGTGCTGGAATAAAGCAACAAAACTCCATAAGCAGCCACTACTGTTCTCTGATCAGATCCATATGGACCTTGGCCTTGGCCCTCTACCACCTGCCTCCAACATTCCCAGCACCTAACAAGCCAGCCAGCCACCAACTGGTCCCAGACACATTTTACAAGCGGCCATATTGATGGCTATTGAGCTAGAGTGCTATTTAGCTCACCAGAAATCTTAAATTATACACTAGCAATGGGCAGCCCCACGCAGGGACAGAGGCCACATCAGAGCTTCTACTTCCAGGCCTGCCTAAACCTGGCTCTGACTAAAACTCTCAAACATGTCAACGAGGGCCAAACAATACCAGCCCAAATGCAAATATAAAAATTGAAAATGTACATGGAAGCAATTTTTATCATTTGTTCGAGCTAGGAATATTTAAATTATCGGAGAATGCGGCCTTCTACCACATTTTGTCTCAATGGCCATGAAATATGTGCTTTTTGTTCTGTTGTAACAGTTAAAATAAAGCGAATGGATATTAAACCAGACAAACACACTAAATCTTCCCTTGACTGTTTAAGAGTTAATAGAAATCGAGGTATTTTACTAAGTGGCCCAATAAAGTCAAATTCTGAGAATCCCCTAACAACTAGGAAATAAAATCAGCAAGTGAAAATATTACAAAATATGACTGAAACCTCAAAAAATGGCTCTGATGAAGCCCACATGACGGGATAAAATCGAAACATCATGCTGAATGAAATGTGCCTACTGTATGGTTTTGTTCAGTGGAGGTTGCTGCTGCTGCTGCCACTGCTGTTCGGGGCCCTTCAGGAGCTCGGGGCACCAGTGAAGACACATGGGCGCTGAACCGGGCCAAAGCTCCTGATTGGCATTACCCTAACAAGCTGCAATTACAGCCCTGAAATCCTCTCTTACAGCAGTGGCTTTAACAAGCCAGCCATCACGCAGCCCACAATTATCATCACCAGAACTATTAAACGCGACGGCTACAGCCTTGTTAAACGCTCTCATATGTTGGATGCACATTCCTCTCAGGACACTGGCTGAGAGATGGACACAAACATGGGTGGAGGTGGACAGTGAGCGCAGCAAGCTGAGAAAGAGGTGGCGTGATGAAACCAGTGTTAAACCCCCCAAAACTGCAGGTCAAATAAAGTCTTTTGCAGGAGGTTTCACGGCTGCATGGCACGCAGTGAGATGGCCGCTCGGAGCAGGGCTCGGGATCCCTCCTGTGAGTGACCACAGTAACTTAGTGGTCTCCTGATGCTGAACAGCTTAGCTGCTCGAGCAACAGGCTGTTCTCAGCTGGAGCGAACCCACTCAGGGGCTCACTGTTGCTTCAGTGATTTCATCGGGAGAAAGGGAGAAAGAAAGCTGTGGATGGAAGTGTCACGAAAACATCTCAGCTGGCTGGAGCGGGCTGAATTTGAGCTGAGGAGCAGGGTTGGATTTCTGTCATCCCATTTTCTGAAAACACCCCAATGCTGA
Organism: Karalla daura; assembly: GCA_029224185.1. Lineage (NCBI taxonomy): Eukaryota > Metazoa > Chordata > Actinopteri > Chaetodontiformes > Leiognathidae > Karalla > Karalla daura. Next base: position 10,247,086 of record CM055198.1, on the reverse strand, counting down.
AAGACAAAGGACAGGGTATTAAAAGAATGAAAGATCTAAATATAGCAGAATTAACTTTACTTGACAGAACTTAGCTGGCTCTGTGAGAACACAGTTCAAGAATTCCTACAAGTGCACAACATTTTAGCCAAAATAAAGGGGGGAAAAAAGGCTAGATCACCCAGATTCATCAAAAACAAAAAGGGACAAAAAAAAGGATTTGGCAGCCTTCATTCAGATGTATTTTTGTGTTTGCGAGAAGGAAAAAAGGAAAACGAAATATGGGAAAGGTGGGACCTTTCCCTGAGCTTGGACACCAGCAAAAGAAAGAGCTCTCTTCACTTAGTGGGACACCGGGAGAAAAAAAGAGTCTGAGAGAGTTGTAAATGAGGAGTGTAGGAGAGTTCACTATGACAACATGCAACACAACATAAAGTCATTTGTTCTGTTATTGGCATGAGCGCATATGAAAGGCCTGCTGGTGTCGGATGACTGCGGACCGAGTGCTTATGAGGAGCAGTGTCAGGAACAGCAACAGATGGACCTAAACAAAAATATGAGCATGGGGCCTTAAAAATGTAAGGAGAAAAAGAAGGTCACGGGAGGAGGTAGGTTGTGTTTGGGGTTAGCCTCCGCTCACAGTCAGGGCAGTGTGCCTGTCAGGTCATGCCTGCGTTTGGTTGGGCAGCTGGAGCGTGGACTTGGCACAGCGCTGCAGAGTGGCGCAGATCAGAGATGCAGTGATGCTCCTAGGGGATGTGGTGGAGGTTTGGCAGCGCTGGGGACAAGCAGGCCCAGACCAAGGCCAGACTGAGGCCAGAGGGAAGGACCAGGGCCAAGAGCCAACTCAGAGAGTGGAGCCTCTGTGTAGGATACCAGCTCCGTAGGCCAACAGCTCTCAACTGCCAAGTCCTAACATTGCAAACTACTTAGACCTCCCTTACAGCAATCTGATTTAGTCAAGAATTGCATGTAGCTTGTTGCTCTGTAAGGGCGAGGCATCGCATGGCAGAAACATTAAAAAAACAACAAAAAACACTTCAACGGTGCTTTAACATTTTAGCAAGGATAAATAGAAAATAAATCAGAGTGAGCACATTTCCTCCAAGCTACAGTTTGGGTCCTATCCAACAGCTCTTTGTATTTACCCTGCCTCGTTGTTCTAGTTTTTATCTGGCAATCACTGCTGTGGCCCACAGGGGATGGGAAGTATGTCTCAGAGCAGTGCAGGTGAATTAGAGAGCAATAGAAACACACAGAGTTTGTGTGAGTTTGGAACTTATATGTGCTTGTATATAATGTGTATGTGTGTGCGTGCACTATTGTGTGTTTGTGTGTGTGTTCACTCGCATGCACGCTTGGCTGCCAAGTGTGTGATTCTTGGTCACTGTGTATTTTGTCAAGATTGTGATTAATGACTCACCATCATGATAACACTGGAGGGTGAGACGCATTCATCCACACAAAGGCCCTCCTTGGGCCCTCTCTCTCTCTGCCACCTCATCTACTGCGAGGGCCAACAACTGGCCCTCACACCGACCCTTTGTGCCTGTTAACCTCCACATTTATTTACCCTCCCACTTGTCGCTCCAGCACTTTTTCTGGATCCCTCTGTCTAAACACTTTTGTTATTTTCCCTCCTCTAGCTTTTCCAAGTCCATTCTGCCTGACTTTATTATGTTACACAGATCGCAACGCACGCAGGCCGAAGGTGAACCTAAATCTATCTCAGGGACGACAGTCCTGACAGCCGATATGTGAACATCCTTTATCTTTATCCATAGTAAGATACGTGCGGTGTGTCTGCCTGTGTTTGCATTTCATCCTTGCACAAATACCCAGGCAGGCACACAATCTGTATTCACCTCTATCCTTTTTTTTTCTTACATGCACACACACACACACACACACACACACACACACACACACACACACACACACACACACACACACACACACACACACACACACACACACACACACACACACTTTCTGGCCACTGATTAATGACAGTCATTTGTCAGGCAGAGGTGGATAAAACAGTGAATATTATCTTTGTGCTAAGGGCCAGAGCACACTGCACTCTCCCCCTTGTGTCTTTCATAAGTGGTTGAACACAGCGGCACGCCGGGACATGCAGACAGCCGGGCAGCCAGCAGATCTATTCTCATTACCTCTCTATTAGGACATCAGCTTGCACTGATCAGGCCCTACGTCTTTATACCGACATCACAGAGAGAGAGAGGTGGGTGAAGGGTAGAGAGGAGGGGAGACGACAGAGGAGAGGAGAGAGAACGAGAGGAACTTGATAAAGGAGAGGGGGAAACTTGACATTTCTGAATTTGATTAATACAAGTCTAAATCATCCTATTTGGAGAGTCATAGTCCAGTACTCCCATGGCAAAAAACATTTATCTGCCCTTATGCTGTCCTTCAGTGTGGAGATTAACAGATTTGCTTTGCTTTGACCTTCTGCATCAAGAGGCAGAGACTGAAAATAAGGCATGTGTAAACAGTGCAAATTTGTTTTCATCATTTTCAGAGAAGTAAACATGCTGGAAAGAAAACTATGTAGGAAAAAGTAGGGATTTATCAGTAAAATGATGAGATGGCCTTCTTCTGCGCTCTCCAAAGCCAGCCCCACATGCAGCACAGTAAACTTTTGCACCACATTATTGAGGTTTATTCAGTGGTGGTGGCTTGTTAATGGTTTCCCCCTGTCAGACCTATCTGCATGGACATGGCGTGATACAGGACAGGGAACTGTTCAGGCTTTCTGAGATATGTTCGACACAAATCAAAACATAGCTCATTGTCATGACAACATTATCAAAACTCCTTTGTGGTTGAGATTAGAGAGATATAATGCGGCGCACTTTCTATCTCAGGTTCCTGCCTCGGTCTGCGCTGAGTGACCGCTTGAACAGGACAAACACTGTGTGAGTGAGTGACGGCCCTATCACTGACAGAAATCACGGAAGAATCTGGAAGCAAATATTTAATGTTCCCCATTTTAAGTGGTTCAGCGGCGAGCGGCTCAAGGTGAGACAGTGCAACTTGCTATTTCTCAAGGGAAACGGCAAAGACACGACAAGAGCCGCAATTGCCTGCATGTGTGTGTTGCATGTACGGCACGGAAAACTGCCAACAAACTATGGTTATATCCAATGCTCAGGTTTGGAATGGGAGGAGATGTCTAGATGTCTAAACCACAGGACTTTCACCCAGGAGAGAGGCACCAGTGTGTAAAAGTGAGAACATAAAAATGTTGATACCAAAAATATGCCTGGGCATATACAGGATGCATTTCTAGAAGATGGGATTCACAGCAAAACTATGTCAAAATGTAATTTTTTTTTATCATAAATCAAAGATTCAGTGAGTGAGAATTCACCCTTGTTTGGACCTCTGACTCTGTCCTCAGCTGACCCTTTATCAGGGTCAGACACATTCGCCTGGAGCCACAATCAAAGATACACCCAGGTACGACTCCCTGCTGTTATTCAGAGTTGGACAAAACCAAACACAGGTTGAAAAAAAAAAACACTCTTCTTTCCCCTCCTTTCTCTCTGTCCAGTCCTTTCTTCCTGCTGTCAGTGTCCCCGTCTCTGTCTGTGTCTCCCAGCAATGCAGCCGATAAATAGCGCAGCATGCTTACTTATTTCCTCATTGGGACAGACAGAGAATAAGAGGTGGGGCTGAGAGCCACTGCCACTATATGCACCTGACTGCCGTAAATCACCGCCACAGTGGTCCCATCTTCATGCTGGAGATTTAATGAACTACCGCGGGCTTTTTATGCCTCTTAAGGCTCGCTGAGTGACCACTTTGTAGTTGTTCAGAAGAGAGGCGACGCAGCCTCTGCCCACTAAATCTTCCCTGTGCCACCGAGGATAAAATCTCCCTTTATTCATGGGCTATTTACCAGATCCAGATTTATTATGGGGGGTACTCTAACAAAAGAGGGGTGAGAGACAAAACCCCCTCCTCTCCAAAGGCAGGCTGGGATAAGGACCTGGGAGCCCAACGGCTCATCCTCATTGCGCTTGTTTGGTGGTGAAGGGGGGGGTTGACTTTTTTTTTTTTATAGGGTAAAAGTGCAGAGGAGACCTCAGTGTGCCCCCTCTTAATGAGCACACTGCTGAGTGAGACAAATATGAAGCTGGTATATATATGCACTTTACTAAACAGCACTAATACAGAAATGGAAAAACGCATGCAAGGTGTATCTAGACGTTCAAACAAGACAACACAAATAAAAACACTGACGTCCCCTCAATGACCCATGCATACATGTTACCATGGTGACAACTCCCTGAACCCCTTGTTGGGTTGGCTGGCTGTGGGGTCGGACAGGTCACAGAGATACTTATAGATATGACCTTTGAGGTGGCTCTGTCACAAGGGCTTAACAAAACCCTGTAACTTTAGATACTCAGTCCCTCTGGTACGCATGCAGATGGAGGTACAGTTGTACGTGAACAGTAGGTCTGCACCTGGCTCCTTTAGCCGCTGACGGCTAAGCTAACAGCTCACCTGTCTACTTTCTGCCATGGCTGGGCTGCTTGCCACCACACGTACCCTGAGGTTCATGGACTTTGCTGACCCAGCTTTGACCCCGTGGCATTGTGTCTCCTTGTTCCTGGTGAATAGGCCCTACACCCTCCTCCTCCGCCTGTAAGGGCGGTGCCCTTTACACAGCTCTCAACTCCTACTCAGGTCCCTTTGTGTTTCTCTGTTATTTCAACTGTGTGCCAGGCAATCTGCCTGTACGGTGGCATCGCTGTTTGAAGCCTTCTGACTCCCCAGAGCAGCATGATGACTCTAATTATGCATCCCTGTCACGTGAACTCATTAAGATCAATCTCTTCCCTCCAGTGAATCTTGAACACAAACAAAAGAGTTTATAAATGATGAGCAATCTGTTATTTATTTTATTTTCTTTCTTTCTTTTTTTTTTTTTTTTTTACAAGAGATCATGTCTGATTTGGCCCTAAGGCCCGAGAGGAAAGCAGCAGAGAACTGAGAAACAGTTTCTGACTATTTCTAAGCAAAATAAGTCCTCAAGGAGTTCAGCACACTTCTCTAGGCTTTTCTGCCACTTTCTCATTAGCAGCATGAAAGCAGCCTGTCGGAAACTCCACTGGTCCATGGACGCAGCTGTGCGCTTTAGAGTTAGAGCAAAAGTTTTGCTCAATAATAATTCACCAAAAAGGGAGCAGATTAATTACTGAATTTGATCTCGCTGGAGAAACTCTCTGAGAATGTAAAGTTAGCGGAGATAAGGGGGACATCAAACGGCCACATGTGTTTGCTTATTTTTTAAAAGCTGGGACTTGTTATCAGGGCTGGGCAGGACTTTAGGCTCCACACATCTTCTTGTTGTGGAGCCTTTCTAGTCTTGACTGTGCTAAGGAGACGGAGGGGGTGGTGGTTAATGGTAGTGGTGCGTGTGTGTGTGTATGCATGTGTGCATGTGTGTGTATGATGGGGCTTGAACCCTGCTGCTAACCCCCTCCTGCACAGGCAGAGGCCGGTGTCTGGATGGGTGCCAGAAATTCTGAACTAATATTCACAATAATGTTCCTGCTCCGAGGGGCCAGCGACAGAAAACACTGTGGAGTCGTGCCAGCTTTTACTCCCCTCTTGTTCTCCTCTTTCCACTGGCCCAGCACACCTCCCTCAGCTCTGGGAGTCTCTTTCTGTAGTTTTACCCGTCTCGCTCTCTCACTTAAACCGTTTTTAAAGCTTATGGCAGAGTGAGGTGTGTTTGTTACTATACTGTGTTTGCTGCAGTCGTGTGGTTATGGTTGAATGTAATGTAAAGTTGTGCACGTAGACGCTTGTGTATTTGGTGCCTCTGTGTGGTCAGCTGTAAGCATCAACTGTTTTTTTGTGATTAATAAACAGATGCACAAAAATATTTCGTTTAATTCATTTCACTATGTGTACAATTTAGTTGAAATACATGTGAATTACATTTTAATTAAGCTGGAATATCAAAATGATAATGCATAGATAATTTGAAAATGATTTAATTAGAGCCCATACTTTTACATAAGATGGAAAAAGGCAGTATTCCATATACCAATGTTGTTTATCTCGCCCAAAACAATGGAGCTCTCTCAAAAATTGGTGACCAAGCAGTGTGAGTGCAGCCTGGTTAGCTGTCTCATGATGCTTTGAACGTACACATATCATGGTGATGACCGCCAGACTGCGGTAATAGGTGACCGAGAGCTGCACTTGTAATTAAGTTACCTCAAGTTACCAGAGCTCTTTTTCCAAGATGTCCTCCCATTGTTTAGCCTCCCTCCACGGTATATATGACATGGAGTCAACTCCCCAGGCACACCTTAGCCAGTCTCCATGTCTCACAGTTCCTAAATTCTCATCTAACACAACTGAAGTCCATGTACTTATGTGACCTGCCCGGTGATCCCTGAATGGTAATTCTGTCTCAGACTCGTATTGAATATGGCCTTTGGCTCACTTCACAACACAGCAGCAGCGAGCCGATGTTTTATGACACTTTGCTACATGTGTGTGAAGCAGGGAGACAAAGATGTACTGTATCTCCTCTGAGCCATCGCCTCTCAACACTCTTTATGGACCCTAATCACAGTGGTGGCATTTATCTCAGCACTGTGTGTGTGTGTGTGTGTGTGTGTCTGTTTGGATGCATGTAGAATATGCTTGTGTGCACGAGCTGCCCGTACTGTGTGGGGCCTGTGTGTCAGGGGCAGGCTACTGCTGTAGCTCACCTCCCTGCTGATTGTTCCATTGATGACAAAATGCATCATAACCCCCCGCACCCCAAAAAAACTGATGATGCTGTCGCCCTGAAACCCCTATTGTAGCCTTACTATCGGGAATCACCATAAATAACAATGACATCATCCCATTCTTATCTATGGGACGTCCCGTGCTGATCGATAGCATGGCTCCTGCAGTGTAAATAGCTTCTAATGCCCCATCTTCCCCTTCAAATAGGTCTACATTATTTATGATGGCTGTTAGGTTACCAGTCCAGGACACAATTTATTTCACCCCACCCCTGCTCCTATTATACCACTGCTTTTGACTCTTGATGGGAGATTGGGGGGTTGGGGGGGGCAGAAGCGTTCAGTGCACAAAGAATAAAATACACATGCCTCTGTTCCCAGAAATCATCCAACATACACAACACCTTAAAGTCCAAGGGAGGTCCAAAAGACTCATCGCTGGGATGAGGCAGCGAGAGGAAAAATGAGGAGGGGCGAAAGTGGACCTGAGCTCTGCCTGGTCCCACCCTGTGGTAACGATGGGACATCCGTTACTCGGATGACAGTGAGAGTGGCAGGCCTATTTGCGCGGCCACCGGCGCGGCGTGACGGATTGGACAGACAGAACGGTTGGAGGCTGCGTGGAAATGACAGGCTGCATTTCCATTTGGGTGAAAAATCTGGCTAACGTGGCTAAGGTGGTCGGGTGGGTGAGGGAAAAAAGGGGCCACACGGGCCACGCGGGGTGGTTAGGAGCCCAGTCTACTTTTTCAGTCTGTCTTTTTGTGCCATCTGTCTCTTTTGCCTCAATTTCCTCTGCCTGCTGAATTGCGCGCACAAATGCCCATCAGTTTGTCTTTCCGTGTGCTGCAAAATTCCCTGTCAGACATTTAGTAAAATAGATATTTCTACACCTGACTGGAAAGAATTTATATTTAAGGTAGTTGGTGACAGCAGCCAGTCTAGAGAGTCTATTAGAAATGTGTTTAAAATGCTTAAATTGATATATCACAAGTGAAATAGTAATATGCTTAAGTACCACACATGCAGCCTCACACATGGGAGCACTATGTAGTCTAACAGTGTGTGTGCACGGATATGTAAGTGTGTGTTTGGGTGTCAGTGAAGCTCTGCCAGCTCCATGGTGTTGGACTGAGACAGACATGGCAGAGGATAATGGGAGTCAGTATATCAACAGAGACAGTTTATAACTCCTTCTCTTAGACACTAGAATAACACCCCGTTTCATATTCATCATTTAAAACAAACACAGGACCATGCACTAAGCAAGCAGCCATCCTGCGAAAACTTTTATAGCTAGAAGGTTGGGATATGGAGACTGGTTTCACCCGGGGAGGAAAGATGGACTTTTTGCTGAGGTGGACAGCTCACTAGTTGGAAATGAGGGTCAGCAAAGTATTATTCTCTGCGCGAAACCCGGGGGTTTTGTGTGTGAGAACTGCCTGAGGAATGTTCATCCTCACGCCTCATTGGTGTTCTCATTGCTGCGCGCGGATCGAGCGGTGGAGATGGGACACCCCAGATTTACGGGACGTGTCAGAAGCTTCACATCCTCAGGCCCCCTGGGGCCAATCCCCTGTCTTGATCTGGCCTGCAAGGAAAACAGCCGTCCCTCACAGGCTGACAGTGAGGTGGAGCCATCCAAACACCCAGGGAGGACGGAGACTGGTGGAAATGAGGAATGTAAAGGAGGGAGGTTGGGCTGGAAGGATGGAGGGTTGGAGGGATGGAGGGAGGCCACCTTTGGAGGGAGAGAGAGAGAGAGAGCCGCCGCAGTTCTGGCAGACCGATCCTTCACACATCACTACACAGTGATGAAATCGCCGAGTTGGGCTCCTGCAGAAAGTGAAGGCTGATGACTTTATCTTAGTGAGGTAACGTCAGTGGGAAGTTTCCATGGCGACATATGTAAACAAACAGTGGCTGATCCGATCAAGGCCTGCTGTTCAACAGGTGTTCACATTCAGTAGCTATTAGCTGATGTTTAGTCATAGCCTCATTAAACACACTATAATGGAGACAGAGAGAGAGTGTGTCTGTCCGTTCTCCCCACAGTCTTTCTCAGCATCACTCATAAACCTCAGAATCCTCAAAGAGGAGAAGTTTTGGCTGCTTAAAGCCCACAAAGGCCTATTTGTCCCCTGCAGGAACTGGTAGCAGTTCAGGAAGTGGAGTTCGGTGCCAGCGGGATGATTTATGGCTCTGTGTCCTGGGTGGTGGTTGGACCAGGTCCCACTGTCACTCAGGGCCAGAGAGAAGCGCTGCGTGGCCCAATCAGACGCTGTCCAGAACTCTAAAGACATTACAATGCTTGTCATAAAATGGCTTGGAGGGAAGGGAAGCGGCAATAAAACAGCTTGGAGAAAGGGAACAATTGGAGGAGAGAGTATAGATGACACAAACGCTGCTCTCAGAAACTCTGGCTTGGGCTGGCTTGGCATCGTCTCCGCTCCTTTCCACTCCTCTCTCCCCGCAATTTTTTTCCTCGTATGTGCAGAAGACGCTAACTCGTTAGGACTTCACAGGGCTTGCCAGTACTGGAGACAACAATTAGTTTGTTGGAGATGTCAGAAATGGCCAGTGAGTTTTGCAGGAAGAAATCCTTTGTGACGGATCGGTGCTGACAGCGCAGGCCGGCGAGGAGGGAGCGACAGACTCCCTGAGCGCTCTCTATAGCGGACGAACCTTTGGGCTGCATTAACCCTTATCTGTGAGCGCCGGTGGACAAAGTTCCCTCTCAGACTACCTGCTGTAGCCTGGAAAATCCTATTACAGACTGCAGGGGGACACTTGGGAATGCTCCACCGGGAAATCTGTCTCCCTCGGCACGTACCAGAGACAGGACATCGAGTTCCCTCACCGCCTCCTCGCCTCATTCTGCCTCTCTTTCATTCACTCTGACTGATTTAGTCTCCCTCGTCTACTCTTCTCTCCCCTTTATCCGTCTTTGTCTCTCTTCTGCCTCATCTATCACTCTTGTTTTCACCCTGTCTAGTTTTGCCTATCCTGTCCTCTCACAGACCACCCCCTTGGTTGCTATTGCATATGCTGCCCTCATACCTTGACTCTCTCCCAGGAGGAGAAACAGTATCTATTCTTCAACATCCTCGGATGAGTGAGCTGCATTTATCTGTGGATTCAGGGGTGGCTCCAATGTGTAGAGCTCAATCCTCTGCACCATTCTTAAGTTTAGGATACACTAATACAAAACACATGAGTGTTCAGTATGCTGCATGTCTAATCCAATATATCCCATAAGCATTCCCTCTTTATTGCTCAATTTAGATCTTCAAACAATGGACAATGCTGGGTATGAAAAAGATACCCTGCAAAAGCTGCTGTAATGTAGTTAGAATAACATTGCTGGAGTCGCTGCGCGTGTACAGTAAACAAGAAATGTAACTCTGAAGAACATAAATGAAGTCTGATTTGCAGCATATGTATCCTGTAGTGGAGCAGAGTAGTAGTTATTGTGCTCTCTGGCTGTTACGTGCAATTACTCAGTAACTTCATCCATGAATTCTGACATTTCAAATTATTCTGATCGTGCAACGCTATGGCTACATGAGAAGGTACACCTAATTCTTCCCCTATTTCCAAAGATAGCATCTTGCTCACGGTTCTCTGATTTAAGTGGAATGTGTTTTTATTCTGCATATAATTAAACATCCCTGTAATTTTGCAGTGACAGAAACTGATGGACTGGATCATTATTACGCAACCTGAAAGCAATTACAAAACAATTATTGACCAGGATGTGATCCCGGGTTATTACCACAATAATTAACCCCATTAAATACAAGAGCGATGCTAATTTAAAATGTGACCTTCAAACACTGTACAAACTATTGGGAAATACACTGTACAGTTTCTGAGAGTAAGAAAGGAAAAAAAGTGTCTGGTTACAGCTATGTGGGCAGGAGCTCCGATGATATGTAAATATACTTAAATCATTTGCTTCAGGAGGCAGGACATCATCATCAGTAGTTTCTATCTATTTCTATCTATTTCCATTATCTTACCTGCTTAGTGCTCAGTGGTGGACCTGCTGGTGCCAGCCTAGATATGGTGAAAGGTCACCAGTACATCACAAAGCACATTCATCTCACTCTCACATTCACACCTAGAGGCAGTTTAGAGTGTCCAAACGAGCAACAGCAAACATGCATAATATATGCAAAACATACAATATCCACACAAAAAGGCCCTCGGTCCAACCAGGATTCAAACCAGGGACCTTCTTGCTGTGAGGTGACAGTGCTACTCACTGATCAACTGTGTCATGCTACATGTACTATCCACCTAAGCAGAAATCTGATGCAGTCCGGCATTTACTCATCAGACATCTTTTGCTCTTTTACACAAACTACCGGGCCACATCTGAGCAGACCAGACAGGGCTGACTCACAAATATTGACTTTCCAATAACATGAGCGTGCACAGCAGCTTACCATATGGCTCGAATTAAAGCATTATGACATAATAGAGCAAAGTCGGGGTTAAGACCTCATTACTGCCACCCGGGGCCTCTGCTTTCTCTCTCCCTGAACCTGGCAGCTCTCAGTGGTTTTGGACCTGCTCCACTCTAATTGGAGGAGCAATATGTAGTAATTGGACGAGGGCTACGGTGTTACCGTGCTGAATGTGGCCCAGCCTGCGTTTTTTAACGCTTAACTCAGTAATAAGCTCTCAAACCAGACCGCACCATCCCATTACCCTTTGAACTGCAGCATAAGGACAGGAGAGAGATTTAAACATGTGAATGAGCATACACTACAGGGGCGTACTGCTCCATACAGCAGACATGGAGACATAAGTATACTGAGATTGTGACTGTGTGTGAGTTATAATAGCCGTGAGAGAGCGAGGGAGAGTCTGGCACAGGCTGAGAGGACACAGGGCTTTGGCTTGTGCCTGTTTGCGTAGCTCTGACCACAGACACAGGGAAAGTGGTTTCGTAGAGCAGTATTAGCTCTTGATTATTTGCGTTAACCGGTACTTAGATTTACTGCCTGGGTAATGCGATCTGACTGGTAGTTAAGCACTAGCAGCAACTCGGGGCAGGAAAGCCCGGACAGAGTTGCCGTTCCCTCTCCGATTCCCCCGGACTGTACCAATAAAAAGCCTGCAAGCTCTGCCCCGAGTTGCAGCCTCTCCCTCCCTCTCTCCCTCCAACCCTGCCCATTGGGAAGACATTTGGAAACAATCAGTAGTGTGTTTTAAGGGAAGGCCCTTCCTCTATCAATCCCCCTAGATAAGGTATCTATGAGCTTTTCTCTCTGGCCCCGCACACGGAATTCATCACCTCTGTTTCCTGTATGCTGTTTAGGGGTCCCCTCATTTTCACTCCTATCTGTGCAGAGTGCAGGGGGCACGTTTTGTGTGCACATATCTGTCTGTCTGCCTGTGTGTGTGTGTGTGTATGTGTGCGCACGCATACCTTGGGGATTGAACATGTGGGTGTATATTTGTGGCTACCTGTAAGTATGCATACATATGCCAAATATTCAGTGCTGATTTTTGTGCGTGCGTAAGTAAATAATCGTACCTTTAGCCCAGGAGAGTTGTGCAGACAGCTGACAAAGTGTGTTTAATTCAAATGCTCCTGACCTGGGTGGAGTCTAGTTGGCCTTTATAAATTCCTCTTTCCTAATGTTACTTCAGTACAATCACTACATTTACTATCTTGAATTTGAGGATGCCTCGCTTTTCACTCAAGAGGAATCTAATAAAAAACAGCTTTGAGTGCCTTTAATACTAAACGTAGAAATAAAGCATATTGTGTATTTAATTTGAGCTGGTAAACTTGGCTACAAGCCATCATCTCTTATCTTGGTTCTCCTTTTACTTTCCTCCGTAAATCATCTAATAACAGAAATGCTGCAGAAATAATGTCTCTGACCGCGACTTCCTCGTTCCTCGAAGCCTCCTCTTTCTGACAACTGAGCAATGCACATCTTACACAGATCATTCGCTGTGCCTTGCCATCTGACGATAGAGGATGTAAATGCTGTGTTACAAGATAGAGGCACTTATACCCCCACCGATGAGTCAATGCACCTGCATATAAATTCTGTTACATCTCCTGCTGTCTAGACGTTTGTCATTGTGTCATTGAGTTTGCCCTGCGTGTGTTTCCGACCAGATCGGCCTCCTTTTATCAGCCCTCAGTGTGTTATGTGTGTGTCGTGACTCCCGCCAGTAGCTATCAGCGAGTCAGATTTTTGTCTGCATCCTGACAGGTCTGATATAATGGGGCGAGAAACAGGCCCCCCCCCTCTGAGCTTTTCAAACAGGTGAACTCCTCCATCTTCATCCCTCTTTTTCTCGACCTCCTTCCTCAATCAAACAAGTCCTTCCATTCACTTCAGATCTAATAAGGCCCATGACCTATGCCCTGCTTGGATGGACCCCCTGTGAGAGCCTCCTTCACCTGGTATTGTGCTGCCGGCTACACCTTCCGACTGGCATAGCCCCCACTCACGCCCGCCTTTGTCCTTCTGCAATTCACTCTGACTTTGTTCAGTTAGTTAACCTAGCTTCCCCTCCCTGCTGGGAACTCAGACAGAGGAGGGAGGGGGAGTGCGCAAGAGAGAGAAGGTGTGGGGGTCAGTGCAAAGGAATGAGGGGGAAATCAGAAATCTGAATGGCTTTTTTTGTCCTCTTCAAACTGGGGGAGAGGAGAAGCCTCTGGAAAAAAAGGAGAATCTGACTTTACACGAAGTCATGGAGAGGAACACTCTTCCAATTTATCTTCCTGATCTGCTCTCACTTCTCACAACCCAAACACACACACACACACACACACACACACACACACACACACACACACACACACACACAAGGCTTGAGCAGCACCAACAAACAACAGATTAGCCCAAAAAAAGAAAACTAAGAGGCAGCGAGACAGACCCCCAGCTTGTTTTGTCTTTGGGATTCTGAATGGACATCACTCCTGTCCGGGACAATCGAGATCCAGTTACAATGAATGGGGAGCTCATCTCTCTAGCAGACACCAGGAGAGACAAAAGCAGACGCAGACACATGTGGCTGAGAGCATTATGGGACTGAAGGGAGGCTGCACACCCCACAGCACGTGAAGGAAGTTAGAGGCCAGGGGCGTTTTCGGTGGCTCAGCAGGGGCAAATGATATTTATTCACAAGGACCTCAGCCAATTCAGCTCAATCAACTCCTGATTTGTCTGAAGTAAAATTGTAAAACTATTGTATATGGCTGTTAATCAACAGCCACTTGCTGCAATACATAAAATATGAAAAATATCTGATGGGACAGAGAAAGGATCCTGTACTTTAGAGTAAATTAAAGATGCAGTTTATTGAGGTGTACTTTACTATACTACAGGCAGAAAAGAAAGTCAATATTAAATGACTACTTCATCTTTTTTTTGGAACTGTTTCTACCCACTGAAAATGTATGTAAGGATAAGATAAGAAATGACCATGGCTAATACAGTAAATAAATGACATAAAGTGAATTTGAAATGAATTAAAAATGAGACTATACAGACTTTACAGCGATATTCTGGAACAGTTTCCTCTGAAAATGACATTGACAAGGTGGAATACTACCCTGAATACTGGCAGGTAAAGTGTGTATCAGATCATATAAACTGTATGCAAAGATATGCATGCAAGGTGGTAGGAAGAAATGTGTACAGACCCGTCTTCCTACCTCCTCTCCATCTCCACGCGGCCTCTTCTCTCATTTGAAGTTCATATTCAAATCTTGGTCTGAGCCCAAGTCCAGAGAAACACTGTGACCATGAGTGTATTTACTTTTACCCAAGACTCTCTAAAGTTATCATACCCTGAGGTCTACACCTGCATGTCCCAACTTCTACTCTCATACAAGTTAGAGGCATAATTCTAAGTACAAAGAGAGAGGGTGAGAGGGTTCTCATAGGACACAAAAACAGTCAAAAAGTCTCATGTCCAAAGCACCCTGTCTACATGGTGACACATTTCTCCTCCCTAGCTATCTGGCCGCACATAACCGATTTTAATGGTCTTCATTGTCTTCATTGCAATTCATTAAGTGCCAGTGAGAGCCAAGTGTAAGCTGCGAGCCGCTCCGTCATTATCAAGCACAGTGTCTGAGCAGCCTGTCGGTGCTCTTCTCAGGAGAGGGAACAGGCCCCACAATGATGTCAGCGCGGCCGTTGTGTTCATGCGGCACAATACGCTGACAACCGCCATTCACGCCGCCTTTGCAGGCCCACGGGACTTTTTCACTTTGAATTAAAAAAAAAAAAAACGTATATGTGTGTACGTGCGTGTGAAAATGTGAAGATGTGTGTCCATTGAGAGGTGCGTGAGTGACAGAGAGGTTCATCCCTAGTGCCTGGCTTTCTAAGCGCTGCTGTGGGCAGGGCCATCTCCGCTGACAGTGGAGGGGATGTGGCAGGGGCTCGGGGATTAGGGGGCTTTTAGCCAGGACTGAGAGTGGCTCTTTTTCCCTGTGACAGAGAGAGGTGACGGGCCGTCAGCGCACAGGGGACAGGCGGACAGCCAGCCAGAGACATCTGCATTCATTCAGGACAGCAGCTTATCCGTGCACAAAAAACACGCCCTCTCGAAACGCCCTCCATCCACACTCTCACACTCCGTCTTCCACACACACACACAAGTGTCTAGGGACACACATGCAAGACGTAAAACCCTGATTCAAGGATCAACCTTTCTCAGAGTTCACACTGTCTGTACACACATAAATGGTAGGATGGCAACTGCAATTTCTACAAATCGCAAGAATCCCTAATAATGTAATATCTATCTAATGCCGGAGACTCTAGATTGTCCCTAGGTCTGAGTGAAAGAGTCAGGGTTAGAGTTGCAGGGTGAAGCTGCCTTCACCTTATGTATGTTGAACTTGTAACAATGTTAAGGTACACCTTAAAATTGTTAACATTTGTTAACATTCAACTTTCAACATTAAGGTACACCTCAACATTGTATACATATATATGAAAGTGAGATGAACGTAAAATTCTACAGGTTTCACAATAAGAAGGTCCTTGCTTCAACTCCAAGTTAGGCCAAGAGCTGAGCATGTTCTCCCCTCTTTTACAGCATTCTCACCTGAAGTTTATTTTGAGCTTTTTTTTCCAATGTAAAACCCTTTTGATAAATTACTTAATTAAAATGTAAATGTCAGTGTAAGTTATGAAAAAGTCTTTTAGTTTTTTGCCCACTTTAAGGAAAACTTTTTTTTTTCCTATGCAGCACTGCAGGATGTTTGGCTGACAGCAGCTGAAATGATGGTCTCCTCCTGGTCTGGCATCTGCCTCTCCTCCTTCCATCCTCCCATCCTCTCAGGACCAGGAGGTTCAGGAGACAGGCCCTGCCTGGCCACCTAATCCTCTACTCCTATTCACCATCACTGCTAATCTCCTGCGCCGCCTCCCCTCGACCTCCACCCCACCGCTACCACCAACACCATTGCCTCCACCTCCACCTCCGCCTCTCACTGGAGAGGTGCACAAAGGCCCTAAGCGCCCCTGCCCCGCCCCACTCGCCATCCCAACCCCTCTCGCACCCCTAACCTGCTCCGCCCATCGCTCCTACAGCAGGAGGCACCCAGCTTTCTAAGCCCAGGGCCCATAATCCCGTGGGGCTGCAAGTTTGGGTGAGCCCAAAGGCTCATTGAGTGCTGGATAACTCTCTCCCGGACTCTAGCGCTCTGTCTTATTGTTGCCGCTGCTGAGAGGAGGACAGACACAAATGGAGTTTGAATTTCAATGTGCCTAACGACTCAGAGAGAGAGACAGCAGAATATGGACTGGCGGGCATCCATGCGTTAAGAGTATTCTCAAGGAAACCGCAGAGAAACGCATGCAAATACCGTGGACCGGTGCACCGGTCCACCTCATCCCTATTCTGTCACATGGAAGGTGGAACGCAATATTTTGGAAATTGTGGTTTATTTTCATATTTAAGTAAACAAATGCAGCGTTGAGGCCATCCTTCATCTGAAAAATGGGGAGTTGGTTGAATTTTGAACTTTGGCAATGAACAGTATTCTGATGGGAGCACAGCAGGCTTGGGAACCCTCACACAGGTTGAAGGGTCACATTTTTTATTATTCTCAAACAACTGATGCAGGCACTTTTCAGCTTGAGGAAAGTTTTTTTCTAATAATTGTTTCTTGGCTTTATGTTTTAAATATTTTAAGCCCAATCAAACCAATGTCGGTGCCAATAAATGTTCCAGTTTGTATTTTTGTTATCTACAGTTTATCTCTTTTTATTTATGGACTATTTTTACTTGTGAAGCAGAATATATGTGAAACATCCACATGTACATATCGCCTTCTCTTTGTAGAGGCTTTCACCTATCTCGGTTATCAATCTCTATTTTGTCCATTCTCCATTAAAAAAATGTTTTGTCTTAATTGAAGCTGAACCTAATTGTTTCATTGGTGCAGATAGCATCGTTGATCATATGATCAGACGAATTGTTGACACGAACACAATTTACAGGTGTCATGTAGGACAAAGGCAGGGAACACACCCTGGACAGGTCACCAGTCCATTGGAAGGACACACACTCACACACGCTCACACTTAGGGGGAGTGTGAGAGTGTTTTTGGACTGCGGTCATCAACTGTGTGACATCAAAGGTACTCACAAACAGATTTGTCTCAAGCAACTACACACTGACGTGGAAACACACACACACACACACACACACACACACACACACACACACACACACACACCGGTGAGTGGAGGACTACTGCTGCTGTCAGCACTCTGTGTCTGCGTGCGACAGTGTAGGTGAGTGTCTGACAGACCTCTGACTGCTGCCTCTCTACCTCTTATTTACCGAAGCTATCTTTCCCATAAGTCACCATTCCTGTATTCATAAAGCATTGCCGACGCCGTAACTCATTCTTCCCCTTTATGAATAAAGCCCCCAAATTTATGGTGATGGCGCCGAGGAGCGGTGGCCTCCCTGGTGACAAACTTCCCCCAGTCTGTCACCGCTGGCCCGGGCCGCTCAGGGCCCTCCATCAAACGCTCCAGATGGGAGCGCCACTTTAGCGTTCCCCGGTCGGTGACATCACCTCGCCGCGCCGCACAGAATTGATGATGAAAGCAAACATATCTATCTTAACTCACATTTACCAAATCAATTTTATTTTTACAGACCCTCCGCAGCCTTATTGGCATATTGACGGTTTGCAGGCGGGAGGGGGGAGGAGGAGGGGGCGGGGTGAGCAATGGGCGAGGGATGGTAAACGGGTGGGCATAAGAGAAGGGGGGGGGGGGTCAGGAGGGCTTAATGGCGTTTACCATATTTAATGCAGAGGGATGTCATCACTGAATATCCATTCTGAATAATGTGGCATTTCATCATAAATTCTTTACAACTTATTTACTTAATGGAAAGAGTTATGGCTCGCTGTCAGGGTGGTAATTAAACATTGTGATACAGTGCTGCCTCGCCAGGATCCCATCTTTCCCCTCAATCCCCCCGCCCACCAGCGCCCAGACATGCACTCACGCACAATCACACGCACAATCACACACACACACACGCTCACACACGCTCAC
Source organism: Karalla daura (assembly GCA_029224185.1). Lineage (NCBI taxonomy): Eukaryota > Metazoa > Chordata > Actinopteri > Chaetodontiformes > Leiognathidae > Karalla > Karalla daura. The sequence continues at coordinate 10,228,745 of CM055198.1, read as the reverse complement.
ACACACGCGCACACTCTCAAATCCCAGCTCCTCAGCTTTTTAAATACATATTATTATTCAAGCTTCCCATAAATTACCACCAGATTAAAATTCATGAAACCTCTTTTTCCTTTATTTCCTTCCCTGGGAAAAAAAAAAGAATAACCCAGAGAGCTTGTTCAACTGGCTGTAAATCTCTTTGGGAGAGATGGAGACTTATTATTAAGATTGTGTGTTATGAAAATGGGCAAAAATGAAGAGCTTTCCCTCACTTCAGTTTAGGAGACATTTATATATTGTGTCTCACCCGGCAGTTGATAATGAGGGAGAAGTTGTTTCCCGGAGAAATGCAGCCCAGAGTGAATTCATAGACCAGAGTCCTGAATTTATTTTGGTTTGGTGCGGGCCAAAACCACTGAGTCAGAGCTGATGGGCTGGTGTAATGCGCTATGATGCAAACCCAGACAGCATCAGTCCAAATCCAAAACTATTTATATGAGCTGAATGTTTATACTTTTACAACACGTTCTCAGTCAGTTTTAAAGAGCAGGATTAAAAATGGATTTAAGGGCTAGGAAGATTCTAGTAAGCGAAGGAATGCTCTATTGAATCATCTTCTTATTTAAATCTGTGACTAAACATTTTATGAACTGCATGGTCAGCGATTGTTAATGAGCTCTGCTGTGTCCTACAAAAGGGACAAAGGCCTGAATATGAAGGCCTAAATCCTCACATCCAAATTAGAGAGGATCTATTTTGGGAGACTGCATAGAGGATGATTCTCTGCCAGCCCCTTATCCCTGCTCCATAAAACCAAACTAGCCTGACACTGGCGTAGACCACATCTAACCTTTGACCTTGTCCTGTGACCCTGGCTTCGATTTTGTGTGCCTGCAGACCAATATGTGATTTGCCAATGGCCGCACTGGGTCCCTAACCAGGATGAAAAAGGGATTTATGGCTTTTCATTTTAATTGAGTTAAGAGCACAACCTCAACTCCCTTTCTTTCAACGTCCCCGAGCTAGCATTACATCACTGGGCAACAAACGGCAACAACAGCCTTGTGGTCACTGGGCTAAATGTGAACATGACACCATGGGAGGAAATAAAAAGAGGACTAATGTGAATGCTACAGTGTATGTTGGCCAAGGAAAACCCCCTTTGTCAGAAAGTGTGCTACTACTGTTGCAGAAAAACCCCGCAACTGTTATTTTCATGTGCATACTTGAATCAAAACTAAGCTGCTCTGTTACATGTTGGACAAATTTCTCTGCTGCCTTTGCTGCCATGTAATCTATCCTCAAACTATTGAAAACTGCAATGGCAACTGTCAAGAAAATGCCAATTTTCTTGTCTTGACATTCACCAGCTGCAAAGCCCTTAATGAAACATCGATGAGTGTTGACATCCTCCGTAACGTCTGCAAAGCAATCATTTTACAACTATCTCAGAATCTACACATAAGCTCCTGGTCATTCACGCTCCTACCTCCCATCCTTGAGTGGGATCTCGGAGGCAAGATCTGTGCTCTCCCTCATATGGTCCAAAGCGCTCCCCGACAGTCACCCTCCTGCGGCTCCAGATGCCCAGGCCGCCGTCCGCAACTGATGATTCCCGCAGTTCAAAGTCCAGGGGAACGCTCAGTTCTTCTGGAGGCAAAAAGAGGCTCTGGTGTTGGAATGAAAAGGGGATGTGGGGAGACGCCTCGTCCTCGGAGAGCGGAGGGGACGCTGGGTCCTCTGCCAAGGCTGAAGAAGCTGCGGGGTCGCCATCAGAGCCACACACCTCATCCAAGATGTCGGACGGGTAGAGGGCGAACTCGTCGTCCCCATCACCTGAGAAACAAACAGAGAGAGTCTCGACGTGAGGGTCAGACGCTCAGAAACACATTTGTTGTTGTATTATCACTCAGTTCTATGTTTTGTTTCTCAAGTTTCTTCTATTATTCCAACTACAAATAAGTAAGACAGTGTAAACGTAGGGTAAATGTGGCTTGAAGCACGTGGTTAAAACATGTGGTTTTTGCCTGAGGTTACGTTATGAAGAAGTGGCGAGTACAAAGGAAGCACACTTATTTCTAATGTCGATGTTTTCCTTCTTGTTTCTAATCACTGGCTATTTTCCTGGAAACACCTGACAGAAACATCTGAATTCATGTCAAATTTTAAAACAAGACCTAGTATGTCAAAAACAGGCCTTTGGAGTTACAGCAACAACACGCTGCATTCACTACTTGTTTGAGCTGATGCCAGGGTGGCCGAGTAGGGTCTGTTGAGCATTGTGCTGCTCTGACTGTTTTATATTTCCTTTTCCTGAACTCTTTCTCCACTGCACAGCGAAAACAGAGGGAAGCACGCTGGGGTTAATTGTGAATAGAGTGAAACAGGACATCGAAGTACGACCCCTGAACCCACACTGGGCTTCTTCAGAGTGGCACACGTGGCTGGTGGAGCTAAATGGTGGGATGGGGGATTGAATCGTCCACAGTGTTGACACAGCATGCAGACGGAGTTGTCTATCTCCAGCACACACAGGGAAGGGAATGCACCCAGGGCAGGTCCCCAGTCACACACACCAGTCACTCTGACACTCACACAATTTAGTGAACTAAACATGCATTTTTTGTGGACTATCAGGCGCATCCAAATGAAAGCTGCACACAGTGGAACCTCGGTCTGAGTGCAAATCACCAACTAGTGTGTGGGTCCTCCATACAGGCGTCGCAAAGCTGCCCGGGCAGGTGTCTCACAGAGGGACAGGGAGACACTCGGAGCCGGAAATGATTCACAGGTGGCTGCCGCTGCCCTAGCGTGCATCGGACATGGGTTGTGGCTAACGCAGGCTGACAGGGCAGAGGCAGAGGGGGCTCTGCTAATGAGGCTCCACAACCCATCCCGGGCCTGAGGAACATTCCTGAAGGGCTGCCTGTGTGACACTGTACCGCTGCGCTGTCAGCTATGGAACCTTTGATCCACACAGATACACACACACACACACACACACACACACACACACACAGACTTGTTGCGCACTGGCCATTAAAGTAACTGTGCTTCTGATTGACTGAACGCGTCGCTGTGATTGGCCACAGGTGGTCATAAACTAACCTGAGATTAACACAAGACCTGGACAAAAGCACTGCTCTGTTCGTGTGCTCTCACCTTTTAACTGTAGCAAAGTGTGACACATTACTTCTGCACATTGTATACAAATAACCTGAAATTGTGTATAACTTCCACTCTGGCAAGGTCAGAGTCTGGTGTCTGGTGAAAAGAAATGCCAAGTTGTCAACTGCTGCGTAAGTATTACATGAGCTGTTTTCCTCTGCCAGAGGAGAATCATAATTCCTGTCAAAAAGTGTGTTTGCTGAGCAGAAAGAAAAATAGCGACGCATGAACACAGAGCGCTGACTCAGCTGTCTCCTACAGATATCTGGCTGCGATTCCCGTGCTGTGCAGTACATGCGTGTGTTTGCTGAACCTGATCTACGACTTAAGTATTTCTGAAAATCATTCCCTGAAGCAATAAATGATCACAGTGTCTGCCTGACTATTGTGTTTGACACACACACTGTGTGGGCACAGAGAAAAAGTCTTTTAAAGACCCTGCTGTGCCGGGCTGGGCATGAAACCCAATGTGGCTCCAGGAGTCAATGTAATGATTTTCAGCACGGAGGCTGTGTAACGCAGTTATAGCCCTGGATGTGAGGCTTGCCATATGGTAGAGGGACAAGAGCTTTTAAAGGTAACTGTATCCCTGCATTGCTGTTTCTCCGCTGACATTCCCCCCACCTCGCACTGGTCTCAAAGTTTATATTTGATTTAGACCAGAAATTCCCCCAGTCCAGTGGACTCGGGGAGAGCATTTCAGCTCATAAACATATATGTTTCTGTGGGGTAAACGCTAGCTGAAAGCACATACGCTGCGTTCAGACCACTAAAAATTGTGGCTTCGTGTGCGGATGATTGATAAGTCGGAGAACGTAGCAGTGCTTAGACATGTGGGGCGGCAGCAACACCGAGCACAGATGACATGATTGGTGTGTGTTTGTGTGTGAGCATTTTCTGAGTGTCTCTCTGCCGACTTAAGCCAAACAGTCCTGTTTGTTTGTTCAGTAATGGACAGTACTTAAACACTGCAAGCTGACGCCCCTCATCAAAGAGGGAGGACTGAAAGGATTCTGGGTAGCGGAGGGGAACTCCAGCGGGAAGCAGCATCGGGGCTTATGCTGGATTTTTAACAGAGATGGTACGTCGCGATAGGGCATGAAAAAGCAACCTCAAAACAACCTTTGATGTTGATGTATCTGAAAGACAACACACAAGATTTAGTGCAAAATAATGAGGAAAACAATATTATCTTCCCATCGAAATCACCCGGGGAACATATGAAAACATATCAAAAGGCACAAACACACATACGCAGACGAACCCCTACATCACATGTATTCAAATGCTCGCACTTGACGCCAAATTCATTAATTTTTATTAGGAGGGAAAACATTTGTTCCTGGGCCTGCTATCTGCATGGGTGGAATGATTTTCACCTCTGCCACGAGGTGTTGGGTGGACTCATACATCACACGATTACCCCGAGCAGCGAGCAGGCCGCCATCATCAGGGAGTGAATTAAAGATGATAGAAGGAGCTATTAATCACTGTGACAAAGCCCCTAATGGAGGTGTGACCCAGCCACTGCCGACGGGACGGCAGGGGGACGCACCCGCGGGACAAATGGATACATATGTTTACAGAGAGAAATAACCTACCTGTGGACATAGTTAACCCACTCTCATTCATTTCCGCTCCCGTGCCGTTGTCTCTCTTGCTCTGACTTCATTGCTGTCACACTGGCAACTGTCCATACACCAATCACTACATCAGAGTTACTCGGCGTTCCTTTCACTAACATTTTAATCAAGTAAGCTACTTTATTCTGCTTGACTACTGCGATGATTGCGATCTGTAGCAAGGATACATATTTTTTTAATGAGGTAGATCCCAAACAAAAATTTCTAAATAATTCTAATTCTAATGAATTTACTCCCAAATGGTCATTTTTCTGGTATGAATACAAGAATATTCAATGATACACTATTTTATTCAGTGGTAAAGCATGACAACAGCTGCTTGTTCATTCATACACCGTAAAGCTCAAAGAATGGCAGGGAATAAACTCCAGACAGGCCGCCAGTCCATTGTTGGGTGCACCTGCACACCACTAACTCTAACGCTCACACCGAGGGGCTACTTAGAGTTTCTGATTGAACACTCGAATTGGAGACTTTTGGGTGAATGTTGGAGGAATCTGGAGCAACTGGACAAGACCCACAAACTCACAGATATCCGAAAACTCCACACAGACTGGTCCAGGATTCAAACTGAGGACCTTCTTGCTGTGAGATGACAGTGCTAACCACTCATTCTCTGTGCCATAGGGGGTTGGGGAAGAACATTATTCATCTGCTTAGGCTGCACCCAATTCTCAGATCACTCCATCTAGCCATATAAAGAGGCCTAACAGTTGACTGATGGGGTCTTAGATCATGAAATATGGAAATGAACTCCTAACCTTAGGAGAGCTGGGACTCATGCTTATCTGTTAGACCTCATTTGTTGCCCATGATAACAGACAAATGGGATGGAGGGGGCTTACCCTTGTAGCATAGGTCACACATAATCACACATGATCCCCTCCATTAGTCATCACATCCAAATTCTGAAAATGCACTCTACATCATTCTTCTGCTTGCCATTTCACTCTCCACAACAGGAAAAACATGAATGCATGTTTGTGCACAGTCGAAAATATATTATTTGTAATGTGTCCATGTCACACGGCCATTCAACCAACTTGGAAATTGTTTCCAAATATGTGGGAGCAGTTGAGAAGGGGGGGCAACTGCTGTTATCGCACATCGATTCATTTGCCTGAAAAATGAGGATACCCCGGGGGGAGAGGCAGGCGTAGACGTACAGCAAAGACAGCTCGCTACGAATGAATTCAAAAGAAAACAGAAAATAATTATCTTTCATTTGGTCCATTTTAACGCTCTCACAGCTACTGCCAAACAGAAAATGGCTGCTGTCGATTTGTTAAGCGCCGTTAATTACATTGCATCAGTTTGTGTCGAGATTCCCTCAGCAGGGTGTATGGGCGAGCGTTTGGAGCCCCATGCCCTCGGGAGAAGCAATAAGCTTCCTAATTAACTCTGTCTTTGTGCTTAATGGAGGCCTTAGTGCCGCTTTCGGAGGAGTCTTTTGGTCCGTCGGCCCATTGGGGTGACTGTGGTACCCAGTGATACAGACCACAAACACTCATAGCTCCACGTAGCTGTATACAAACAGTTGTGGCCTATTGTTCAGAATGTAGTGCTTAATATTTGCTTCTTCACCCAAAAACAAAACTTCCAAGAGCGTAATTTCCAAATGCGGTAGGATGTTTGTGTCAGCATTGTCAATTTTCTATATCTGGCTTGTGCAAACTTATGTGAGGTATTCTTTAAAGTACCTGATGTAAAAACAAACAAAAAAAGATTGGATTAACTATTGGAATAACGTACAATAAAAAAAATCTCATAAGCTCACAAACAGAGGCCCTCATTTCAGTGTCTTAATGTGCTCCCATATACACAAACACACACTCACTCACACACACACACAAACACACATACACACACTCTCACAGAAGAGAAACAGAAGCAGAGCTCTTTACACAGTCTTAATTAATGAGAGCATTGTCTATGTTTTTTCACCCCTGTGTTAGTCAACTGCTCCCTGCTCCAAATGGAAAACACTCCATTAAGGGCCCTGGGCCGAGTTACCAATTAACATCGCACAACAAGCTGAAACTCAGAGCTGGTCCCTCTGTGCGCACACACAGACACCTAATTAATTAGCATTAGTTGTGATTAATAATGAGGGTCCTTTAATGGTAAATCTGCAGCTCCGATGGCAGGCTGACACAACAAAGGCGTCTGTGTGCGCGGCAGGATTTATCTGGGGAGCTGCTCGGGGATTTTAACATGTTTCTCACAGGCCTGACAAATGGCCTATTAATTATCTAATGTTGTCTGACAACAGCCGCTTGATAAAGATGTATGTTTGGACAGGGTTAGGAGGGGAAGATACAGCGGAGGAAAAGAGAGAGGTGTGTACAGGAGTGGGGTGGCTGTTTGCATAAAGGAAGAGAAAATAAAGTACTGGAGAGCGAGGGTGGACTTGCACAAATCCATGCAATTTGTAGTCTACTGACACACACACAGGCACACACAGGCACACACACATGCACACACAATTTAGCATGTTCTCCCAAAATTGTATCAGAAGACAAATCATGCCTCTACTGCTGTGGTTGTTTGGGATAATCAATTTGGAGGATTAATAAACTGCATTTATATTTAATGAAATGCAAATGAATGAAGTCTTTATGAACACAGAGATGGATGCGCATCACACACACACATACACACACACTCACACACACACACACACACACACACACACACACACACACACACACACACACACACACACACACACACACTCAGTTTATGTGCTAAAACCACAATCAATATCATCAACAAGGAAGCCTCCACATCAAACCAAGCACTTCATATCATTAGCTTTCTAACAACATGGAGCATATGGGGTCTCTCTCTCCCTCTCCCCTGACTCAATCTCAGTCCTGACTCTCATTTGTCGAGTTTATCTTGTGCCTGTATGTTGACAGGTGTTCCTAAGTGGGATGCCAGTTGCCAAACGATTTTTATGATTGTTTTAGCTGCGCATTTGGCCTAATGAGATAGGATCCCAGTCGGACGCTAACTCAAGTCTGTCAAATGTAAAGCAAACAGAATAACAACCCGGCGCTCACATTGTTTCCACAAGCCATACATCAGCCGGGGCGTAGAGGGAGGGCCCTCCCAATCGCCCGCTGACCTCAGGATCGAGATGATGAGAGGAAAGAGTTGGAGAAAAGGAAGGGTGGGGAGGGCTACAGAGACAGCGGGGGGAGAGGAGGGGAAAGAAGATGAGATGGGATAAAAGTAGAAATGATGCAGATGTGGGCATTGTCAAAAGCAATCAGGGCTGCAGTACTACAAAAATTAATCTTGTGTTTTTGCTGAAATTTAAATTCGTACAGATGTCCTTTTTTAAGGGTCATGTTGTGTCCCTCTTAGGTTCTGTAAATCAGCAAGTGGTTTAGACAAGCTTTAATTTCTGCGCAAGGGCAGAGCGAGCTGGTGTCAGTGATGTATGAGTGTGTATCTGCAAATACACTTTTGAGAGCATTGATTTTGGCTGTTTTCACCCCTGAAATGACAAGCAGACAGAATGTGCTGACAAAGGTCATTAATCCCATCATCTCCTCTGTCTTCGCCTGTGATTCAATCCCAACTCAGCAACCGCTGCCCCCTCCAACAACCACCAACAACCCACCCCCTCGTGTCACAGATCCTCAGCTTTTTGATTTGTTAGTCCTGGTCACCTAAGCTTGTGCTTTCCATCTATCTTCCTGACCCTCCATCCCCAATCCCTATATCTTTTTAGACAACAACAAACAGAGATATCGCACCTTAAACACGATCTCCATCAAATACTGCTGAAAGGCGTCACCGGCGCCTGGAACGTGAAAATGACACGCCGTGGAAAGCCGCATTTAGCTCTCTGTGTAAAAGTGAAACCAAATGTTTATCCCAACATAACAATTACATGTCCATGCAAACATGTGTAGATGAACACTCTCTCACTCCCTACCCCCTCCCCTCTCCTCCCCTCCCTCTGGCTTTTTGCTTTCATGTCATGGCTAACTGCCATTGGGCCCTAATATAATTATGGCTCACAGTTGTGCACATTTGAGAAATTGATTCCTTTGATGAAATGTGAGCAAGGCAGGTCTGGGCAGAGCAGAGAGAGACGTATATCCAGAGTGGTTGCTGCCAGCCCTCCCCTCTCAGCCCTGCGGAAGGCCCCCTGGGTACCAAACCGCCAGCTCCAGCCGGCCCAGCATGTCCCGGTCGTTAAAAGAAATGATAGCATATGTGCTTTGTTTAAGTTTGATGTCTTCATAATGCATTACACAATTAGATGGATTTGACAATTTCCATTATACTTGATAAAATATTTATGTAGGCCCGAGGATGGTAGTTCTTATCAAAGGGGGGCGGATCTGCAGTGCAGATGGGAGCTCTGCTCTGCAGCGAAGAGGCCATCCGTCTGTTAAAGCTGGGCAAGCAAAACTGAAGGCGTCTATAACTGACTTCATAAAATCTGTATTTGTAATGTAGGAAATGTGACTCGCGTTGCCAAATCTATGAGAATACGTGTACACAATGATTTTAACAGTACAATGCACAATCGATAATTCCCAAAAAAAGTACTCTTATTAATTTCCTCTTAGAGTTAAGCACCTTCTTTTAAATGCATAACATGCAGATATTTTGGCTTTTATTTTTAAGCTTACAGTCACGTTTACTGTGGTTGATTGTGTGTTGTGCAGAGTTTCTTTAGCGTGAACCAATAAAATGTTCTTCTATTCAGACCTACAGGGCACATGGCCTGTTTTGGTATTTGATATAGTATCCTGGTGCATTTGCAAGTTGATTCGGTATGTATGATAGTTTTTGTAAAAACACGGTAACTGTAAAGTCACGGTACGATGTTGTTGTATTATCCACTTGGCAACACTGCATACAACCAAGCTTGAGCACAACTGAGATTTTGACACAAATTCCCCAGCCCACCTGATTGAGATCAGATGCATGACGGCGTGCTGTATATCAGCATATCAATAACCCTGTTCTGGCATGTTTGCGCTGCACGCACACACTGAACAGCACGAGAATGAAAAGAAGACTGGTGGGCACTGGGTGCATTATGCTGTTGGCCACCTTCCCGATAGAAACTTTTCCATCAAAGACAATTTTTGGCGACACAAATTCACGGCTACGGCACATTAGCTTTCGATTTGCCTCTGCTGAAACCAGGAAAGCCAGTGTCAACACACACTGAATACACGCTAAAATACATACTGCTGTTTGCTGGATTCATTTGTCTGGAAAGATTATTGGATCATCTTGGATCATCTTCATAATTATGACAAAGATATCTCCTGTGTCTAACCCACTCACAATACATCAAGTTATATTAATGTCTGTATTTAACTTTTCTACTATTTGATTCCAACTTTCTGGATCTGCTTTGCACATTAAAAAGTATGGCACTAATGCAAAAGCTGTGAATAAATCAATTTAAGTACTAAACCAAAATCGCTTATGCTCAGGGGTGAGCCTCCTCACTCATTCTCTCCTCTTGTCTTACCCTGGATGTCTCCCCCTTTCTCCCCTTCCTCACCTGTCTCCCCCCGTTCCCTTCACACCCTTTCTCCCAACCTCTCACTGTGCACAGCCACCCCACATCCATCACAGCCCAGAAATTTAAGGAGCCAAATTGGCCTCATCTGTCTCAATGTTGGATGCAGATGGAGTTTCTTCTGCTGAGGGAGGTGCAGTTAGTCACCCCTGCTGCCCCCACCCCTTCAATCTACTGCTTTAAAGCCGAGCCAGCCTGCACCGCTCTCAGCACTATAGGGCCCCGTTATGAGGCCGTATGCTGGGATAAAGAGGGCACAGCAGTGAAGTGACCACTACACTGACCACACACACTCTCCACTTCATTCAGTTTTCTCTCAATCACATTTTTCTCTCCCCCTTCTTTTTTTTTTCTTTTTGATTTTCCATCTGGCCTTCATTCTTGCCCATTCTATTTGTTTTACCCACTCCCTCACGCTCTTGCTTACACACACACACACACACACACACACACACACACACACACACACACACACACACACACACACACACAGACCCAGGCAGTGGTGGCCGTAGCGCAGCCTGCAGTGTAGTCTCCAGCAGCCTGGTCCGACCTGGCTCGTTAATAAAGGCCCTAAATGAGGCGGCATGCATAAAACATGAAGCACCGCGTGCCGCCGTAATGAACTGCTGCTCCATAATTGCATCTCAGAGCCGTAAAATGAAGACAAAATATTTGAAGAGGGATTCTGTCACCTCTCTGCAGACGCAACACTAATCACAGGCATTCTGCGGGGCCCTGTGGGTCTCCCCTTGACAGAGAGCAGGGGCTAAACGCCCAGGGCGGCGACATTGGCAACACCCTCCAACTAATGGGACATAATTGAATAATTGCTGATTAGAAAATAAGGGGAGAGGTAATAGTAAAACAGTGTCCAGTGTGTTATCTGAAATGATCCCACTGGGAAAGAGAATATGATAAAATGGCGCAGGAATAGATGGGGAAAAAATATATATTGAATGTACCTGACACCCACTTCATTAATTTAGGGGTCAGTTTATGCTGCTAATAGATGCAGCAAATGCTGGAATACAGAAGTGTTGTTCTAGGGAAGCAGTTGGTTGAATTCATTAGTATAACACAGCCTGACTAAACTGAACAGAAAAACAATGCTATTCAGGTGAAAAAGCATATTGATTTATTAATGAATAATAACATAGAACAACAGACAACAGGCACACACATACACATGTGCGCACACACACACACACACACACACACACACACACACACACACACACACACACACACACAAACGGTGACAGGCTGGGAGACAGGCAGGGCTCCAGATGAGAGATTGGAGTCCCACCCAGGGGTGTCACCCAGACAGTTAGAGAGTTGCTGTAGTGACAGGGTGGCCGCTGTGACATAATGAAGGTGCTGTGCCTGTCACGGGGGGTCAGCGCTGATCGCACTGCCCATCTGAGGGGGGTCTGGGGACACAAATAATGAATCCCACCAATGACAAATGGCCCTCAACTTGGGTCTGAGGCATCTGACAAACTCAAACTCATCACTTGGACACCTTAAACATACACAGGCGACACTGGACGCTGCTCAGAGCAGACACACACACACACATAGACACACACAGACACACACAGACACATAGACACACACACATAGACACACAGCAGACACACATAACACATAGAATCTGTGCATGTGACAATTTAAACATCAGCAACATGCAATCAGGGTTTGCTAAACCTGCACAGCTCTCCCATCTCCTTTAACAAGCTTCTTTTTGTGGAGGATCCAGACCTCAAAAAAAAAAGCCCATTTCTTTGGGCTGCTTCATTTAATGAATCTTCAACACTCTCACCTCTGGCTGCCACTTGAAACTCTTGAAAAAGAGCCCTTAATTTTGCTGTTGTGGCACTGCAGCGTCAGGTCAGAGGTTATCAATACGGCATTGTTTAACATGCACAATGGACCACATGAATTCAGAAAAACCCCCTCTTGCACCATTCGGAAGCATGAGCATATACAGACTGCAACGGGAAAAAAAACTGATGGATTCAACACAGCAGGTCCGCTGCTTGTTTAAGAGGCTGAATTCAATCAGAAACGAGGTCTGTGTATGGTAAAGAAAGAAAAACTAACTATTGGAAGGCAGCAGTATTTTTAATGTGACAAGCTGACCACCTACTACCAAGCTGACATCCTCCATTTAATATTCCTGGATATGAATAGACTTTGTCTGAGGGTTGCTTTTCCACTCTCAGGGTCTGCTCGCCCTCGAGCACCACCACAGCGGCAGGCCAATTTCACCTTAACTTTGTTACAGAACTTGTTACATACAATAACGTCCTCGGCTACAGAGACTTTCCAAACCACAGTGCGACATGTGGAATAGACCCGAGCATGGAAAGGTCCTGGAGAGGATGTTTGTTTAATGATTGTTGGAGGGCTAACATTCACTCCCTGCACCCTGAGCAACAAAATCCCCCTCGGAGCACTGCAGCTGTTTATGTTATTTGTTATGGATGTCAATTTCCCTCTATTTAAGAGGTGATTTAACTGGGCAATACAGTAGGACTGTGCTCTTGTATGGGGATTGTTGTCTCCTTGTGTAATGCACTGCTCAGCTCCGCATGGGCGTCTGGACATAAACAGTGCGAGCCATTGTCAAGACGAAGAGGCCTGTTCAGCTTGACTGCAGAAGGAGCTGCCACTTCAGAGATGTTTGTTAATGTGGCCTTGAGTATGTAAGATAAAAGTGATTTGAAACTTTGACTTTTTAAATGTAGATTTTACATTTATATAGTTTTGCAGCTGTGAAATTGTCTTCCTTGTTTGACATGTGCAACAGAACTTCTTTTTTTCCCCTCCTGATATTTCTTTGAGATGGAGTTGGCATTGTATTGTACTATATTGTAAATAATTAGGTACTCACCTATATGATGATAAAATACATGTATTTATGTATTTTGAACTGTTAACAATCATATCGAGAACAGTCATTAATTCAGTCTGACCACTTTCTTGAACCCGACTTACCCCAGTTCGCCAAGTGCACCAGTCAATACATCACAAGGTGCACACACACACGCACACACACACACATATTCACACCTAGGGGCAATTTAGAGTCTCCAATCAACATGTATGTTGTTGGACTGAGGGAAGTACCCAAAGAAAACCCTTACAGACACCAAGAAAACATACAAACATACAAACATACAGTGAGAGGCCCTCTTTTGCTCTGAGGTGACAGTGCTAGTCAGTGATGTTTTTTATTATCGTTCTTTTGTTATGATTTAGTGATATTAAATATTATTCAGTTGAAATGTAGACATGGGAAGGCATGGGAAAAGTATTGTGTTGTGTATATTTATGTATTTTTAGGAATTAACATTCATATTTAGACATCGAACAAGGAAACAAGAAAGATTTTTCATTCTCATCTGTGATTTTATGCCAGTTCAAGAAAGGGAATCTATGTGTGTGTGTGTGTGTGTGTGTGTGTGTGTGTGTGTGTGTGTGTATGTGTGTGCACGAATGTGAATAAGTGCGTGGGGTGGACACAAATGGAGAGTGACAGCTGCCAAATGACAGTGAGATTGAGGTGGGAATGCAGAAGGACAACAAGGGAAGGAGAGGAACATGACAGTAACAGCAACTAAGATTAGACTGAGATCACACACACACACACACACACACACACACACGTAAGCATGCATGCCCACACACACAGTTGCAGAAAAGATCCTACTCTGCATTCGGGGGGGTGACGGGAAATGCAGCGCTGTAACGAGTGCTCAGTGTGTCATTCAGACAGATGAGAAGGATCACAGAAATCCCCTGTTTCTTCTTCCTAATTCAAACAAACAGGGACTCTAAGCAGAGCCACATGGCTTCCCTTAATGACTGACATTTTGTTTAAGAACCATCCATAATGACCTGGTTTGAATTTAAATACTTGGTGTTTATTTCACAATGAGCTGCCAATATTCACCAATGAAAAATTCCAAAGTGCTTGACTGACTTGAGTTTGTTGACTTCATGCTTTCTCTCTCTCTTTGGTTTTCCTGTTTTGTACATATTTGGAGTGGCATGACTGCGGAATTAATGACAGATTGCCTGAACATGAACATGCTAAGCAAAAGTAAAACAGATCATCGGGAGATGTAGTAGTGTAATGCAATTTATGTGGCATTATTTCTACAAGTGGGTTTAATCCTCCTCAGGATATTGGATAAAATATGGTTCTAATATCCCATTTCTCAAATTTCTTGACATGTCCATCCAATGAGAAAATTGCATTAATCAAATCTGGTTATCTTCGAGCAAGGGGTAATTAATTATAACTAACGTCTTATGTGATAAGAAGGCCGACTTTATGTCGGAACAATGAAAATGTCAAAAAGCATACATACGTTTCAAAAATGTATCAGAGGGGCAATAGGCGGATGATGAAGTAGAATACAGGTTCTTCTAATTCGACCCGTGTAAAACAAAAACTATTTTAAAAGTACTTTATTGACTAGGGAAATAAAGCAATTACAAATCACAACAGCACAAAGATTAAACTTCTTTTGAATCACTTGATACATCGACAATGCGGTTAAAAAAAGAAAAGGATCATGATGGAAACGCGTCCCCCATAGACCTCAGAGTGTTGCAGGCAATTAATAATTGCCTCATTTTAACCTGCTGCATGCACTCATGCAGTCAAAAATCAATCAAGGTCCACTTTTTTTCATATTGATGGACTGTGTTGAGTGAAAGAATGCTAACTCTAAACCAACAATGCCGCAGCCGTGTACATAGATGGAAATCAATTGTAATTAAAACTGAACAAGTGTTCCGCTTTATACACTCAAAGAGCGCATTGGTCATTAAATACATTTCTATCAGTTATCAGTTCAAGCTTTTTAAATGAAGTCCGTGGCTTCTGCCTCCTTTGGGATAGCACTCGTTCCTTCCACACTTGCCTCGCAAATTTACCCGCGCTTGCTTTGCAATCAAAAGGCAGCCAAATTAAGTATCAAACAATTTAATGTTACGTGTCACTCTCCAAAACGATCTGTATTAGAAGCACTTAATTAAACTTTCAAATTCAAATGTACTAATCAGTTTGAGGCAGAGTGCGCGCTTGTTTTTCCCACATGAAACGCCACGGCTGGCCAGCCCGGCCCGTTGCCTGCTCATTAACATGAAGGTGTGATTTGCATTTCCTGATGGACTGTTACAGTTTTTAATATCCCTCTTTCTGCTCTTACATCAATCATGGAGGAGGGAGGCCACCATAGGCCACTATTAACCCTCCAAATCTGCCACAAAACAAATATTACAAGAGTTCACTAATTTGGAGATCAAAAAGCCACTTGTCCATTATATAATTGAAATGAAGGCAGAGTGTTGCACTTCTGAAGAGCTCTATAATTACCAGCTGTTAATTGCACACTTGTGGTGTCTCACTTTTAATTAAAAAGAGCGGCTCGTTGCTGGACGATAAGCAACGGTGGAGAGGCAGCGGTTTAATCAACAAAGCCAGCGGAATTTGTTTCTGCTGTGGCCAGCAGCGCGCTAGAGAAATCTTCAAATAACCCAGGGAGATTAAAACGTGTCCATTAGGAGCAGTCAGGTTTTATTTGGGGTGGCAGGAGCGAGGTGCATTTGAAGTCGTCCCGCTGCAGAGTCCTCGGCGAATCACGGCTGGGGGTGCGGGTCTAATCAGTCCGCCGCTGGCCCTGAGCGCTCAAGTGGAGGAATTGGACCCTGCTGGTGCTGAGAGAAGGAGGGAGTGGGGAAGGAAAACCAACCCCCCCACCCCCAGAACCCCCATCACTCTCCCTTTCCTCTTCTCTCACTTTCTCTTTTCCTGCCCGAGCCTGGTACTCGGGTTTGTTTTGTGACTGGCCCGACGCGAGCCAAAAAGGCCTTTAAATCGTGCGCCTCGCTACTCAATCGGCTGTTTGCCTCGCACATTAGTCACAGAGAGACAGCCTGGCAATCTGTGCAAGCATGAGATATCTCACAGGATGTGTCAGCGCCCTTTAGACAATACACAAACAACCTCGGGTCCCTTCTGGACATACCGGAGAAAGCCCTTCCACCTATTTCATGACCTATTGAACCACGGCGTCGTAGTATAAACCATGAAGAAAAAAAACAACATCTTCTGTACTTGATAGTCCCAACGTGTGGCTATAACTCACACAGTGTTTATATGAAAGAGACAGTTACCTTGGTCAGCAACTCTGGGCTGCTGCCAGGCCCCCGCAGACTCTTCATACACCGGTCGCATACAGTGACTAGAGCAGGGTACGATAACCTCATCCACCCTCTCTCTGACCCCTCCGCTCCCTCGCTGATAAAACTGTCTGCCAGGAAGTGTCCTTCACTACGCTTCCTCCCTCTCATGCTCAATCAACACCTGTCACTAGGGCAATCAGCACCGCAACGCGAGCCGTCTGAAGAAGCTGCCGTGCGTCCGACTCCTGCGCCGTGATTGCTGCCGCAAAGATTAAGAAGCCGCCAAAGTCCAGAAGCGCAAAGAAAATTCCATCCAGGTTTGGTTACTATAGATAATACGTAGATCCAAGAAGTAATAACAGAATCACAGGGGGCTTCCCAGACCCCCCGAGTGCTGCAACTCTTTCAGATAAAGGGCTCTGGGTTTATCTAAGGAAACAGTCGCTGGGGCGAGGATGGTCTGGCCTCACTGACAGATTAGTCCAGCCCTGGCCCACTTCCTGCCTGCTGAGGACACTAATTAGAAGGAAGGACTGACACCACAATAAGAGCTGACAGTTGAGTGCACTTAGCACGGCTTCACACAATCCTGCCGCTGTATTAGTACAGCAGCCACGCCAAGCCATAAATTTCATCACATTAGCCGCTGCTTATCTGATGTGACAAAAGTTAACCTGGATGTTGTCTGGACAGAAAAGTACAAGGGCAGTTCTGAGAAAACTGTGAGGGTGCTGATTTATCAGTGGAAGTATGTGAAGTGTTTTATTTGAAATTTTATCAACCTCAGCCCCTACCCTTGCTCTCCTCCCACTTGCACTCTGGCCCGCACCCTCACAAAACACATACACACACACACACACAGGAGGAGACAAAAGTCATTGTGAGCCTGGCCAGTTCCCAGCATTAATGACATCCTGTTTACAAACACGTCGAACAGTGTCGCAGGGGTCATGGTCACTCACACCCTCACACTCAGCCTGTCTGAATCTTATATCTTATTCCTCTATTTAAATGACCTTTGACCCGATGAAGCATTTAACTTGACTGAATAGTCGCAAACTTGATAACCCAGCCGTGAGAAGCCTGTGTGGTACCAAATGTACCAGTCAGTCAAAACAAACACATTATATCACTGTGAAATCCATATTTATGTTTCAGAGATGAGTTGTTTGTTGTACTTTGTACGTTGTTTTTGTCATGACGCTCTATATCTTATGACATTTTCTATGTTACCAGTAGTTCTTATTCTCTATGCATTTCCAAAGTTTGTCTGTTCTTACATGTTCATTTAAACTCATTAATGTATGTATGTACATAAAGGATGGTGCAATAAAAAAACAACAAAAAAAAACATTGTGCTCACACCTTAAGAAGCACTGCTACTCACATACTCACACTAAGTACAGCTATTATTATAATCCCAAAATCACCCAATGAAGAAAAAATGTGCTGCTACCCAAAGGGCAAATTTACAGTATGGTTACACGTTTGCATGTAATAGGCTGAGCTGTTTTACAACACCAGCATGAGCTGAGCTATTGTTTTATTTTGAGAGGTGCTGGCTGTTATTGGATTGTTTTACACTGGCTGGGAGAATTTTTATTCCAGTCGAGCTCTGTGTGGTGTGGAGTGCGTTTTGACTGAGTCAGGCAGAGCAAGGGGGAGACGAGAGGGAGAGACGGACAGAAAGTGTGTGTGTGTGTGTGTGCGTGTGCACATGTGTGGCACTCTTAAGCTTGTGCAATGGCACGTGTGTGTCGGGGGCTCCACTGCTCCTGTTGGTGTTTATTAATGGAAAGGTAACGTCTACCCTGCTGAGGGCAAGCAGCTTTCTGGGCTACAGGTGGTCTCTGCACACACTAACTCGAAGTAACGCTAATGTTTGCTTGCCTGAATAAATATTTGACATCACTCTTAAATATGCGACAAGAATGAGACCAAGCTTCATTCACCTGGTTTGTGCAGTGCCTTTTTTGCATGGTGATTTCATGCACATTTTAGGTTTCCCACTTTTTTCTTGAGATAATTTTCCAGGACTTTTCCAGGACATTTTCATCTGCTGCAGTATGAAAGAGCAATGCATCCTCCCATACCCACCCTACTCCCCACCCACCATTCTTTGGACATGAGTCACATTGTACAACAAGCATGTTTTTACTTTGTTAATCTTTTCTTTTATAATCAAACTGTAAAGGCCCTTGAACTACATTTGATTTCTTTGAAAGATGCTACCAAGAACAAATGGGACTGACAGCTATTATGCAAATGTCACCATGTTAAATCCCATTTATTCATGCTAATATGGTAATATGGTGAGCAGTTTTCTCTGCCACCTTTTTTCATCCCACTTGAAATGATTCCCACACTCACACCTTTTTCCTGTGGTTAGTCTGAGTACATCTCACTTACACCTTCATTGGAAAGTGGTGGAAGACTGCAAGGAAAGGCACTAATCTGTCTAAAGTCTGGGCCAATACTGGCAAGTTGCTAGCTTTGTCGCTGGGTGCTTCTTTTGCAAAGCTCTTCTTAGGGGTGGTCATAGGGCAACACTGGGTAGTGGCAGAGTCCTGAGTGGACAAGCAAATCTGATTGGCTGGTAGTATCACATGGGCCATTGTGCCTTAGTGTGACCCCCTGATGACAGTTTGAGAAGAGAGAATGTTAGAGGTATTTTTTTTTCAAACTCTTTCAAATTTCAAATTGTGTTAATAAAGTTGGAGGTTGAGTTGAGTTGACAATTTAAATGGGATTTTTACACTGTACGCATACTTGACATGCCATTCAGTTCAATGCTCTTATATTTGCTTCTGTGGGCACTATTCTTTCTTCGTATCTGTTTGTGAGGTACTAAGAAAAGCGGGCATTTTCTGGGGCTCTCTGTGGCTGTGCCAGCAGGCGGAGCGGTACGTCAGCACAGGCCAAGTGCCACAGTGTGCCTGTCAGTCCACGGGACATCCCAAAGGAGAGGGGCAAGAGGCAGCCCCCACCAACCTTGCCCATCCATCATCGTGACACCACAAGCTGCAGTCATGGGAAACCCACCGCTGGCCAGTCGCTCTGGACCAGAGCTGCGAGCGGGGGGGGGGGTTACAGACAGGACTCGCCATCCATTAAAAACACATTGTTTTGTTTATTATAACTAGTTAATGAGGTTGAAGTGAAGCCTCGCTTTGTTTTCAAACACTTCCAGAGGGGATTTGGAGGGAGACGGCCCTGTTGCTGGGTTCAGGCAGCAGCTCATAAGGGCTTGGGTGTTTTATAATGGATGTCTATAGATTTTATGAGAGTGGAGTTGGCCATGTTAGGAGTGAGATCCTTGATTCTTGTAAAACGAACAGTTTTTAGGGCTTTTCTCCATATGAGCTCAGACTCTGAAAACCTTTTCTTGCCTCCTTGCAAGCCCTCCTTCTCTTTCCCCAAACCGCTCCACACTAGTTTCAGTCTGCACTACCAGCACGAATCCAAAGTCTTGTTTTCAGCTCAACGGCCAACATCAACAGCAGACATAATTATTTAATAGTGGTGGTCAGCGAGCGTGTACTATGTGCCAATCATTCAAACCAGTCAGATATAGAACAGAAAATGTAAGAAATTTGGCCTCTTTCGCTTTTCTGATCATTTTCAAAATGTTTTCTCCTAACCTGTTTTGTACCTTTACAATTACAACTCACATGTAGGTACAATTTAGTGATTGAGTCGTCTGTCTAGGATTCAAACTGGGGTCTTTCTTGCTATGTGGCGAAGGTACCCATCCACTAAGCCATTTTACAATGTAAAATGCCAAAAGAGGAACAAGGGGCTGCCTCTCTGGAAGTCGGGAATGAAAAGTAGCGTGCATTAGCAGCATCTGTGGTTTGTGGAGCCAGAGGCACCCCTGTCTCCCTGTCTGGTGGAGATATGAGAGGGCCCACTCCCTGTCCGCACACAGCAGGGGAACACGCTGCCCACTGACATGCCTACTTTAATTGTTAGTATTAAATCACTTGCACTTTAACTCAAGATGCTATCTCCCAGGCATTAAGATCTTTCACAGTAGCGAGTGTGCAGTGCTTAAATGTGAAACACCCTGGAGTGACACACAGATATTCAGTGTTTGCCTCATGCTCGCACGCAGACTGAGCAGGCACACACACACACACACACACAAACACATACAATGGAGTCCTGTATCGAACCGTTTGTCGGTGGGGTGGACAGACAGGCAATTGGACCCCACCCCACCCTGACTGCAGGCCACCCGTCAGTAACCAAGCACACCACACCGCCAGCTGTTTGCTTTAGGAAGGCGGCTCAAAGCCAATTAAAATACACTTAGAGCCATGTCCGACTTGTGTTTGGAAAGATAATATATGTCCAGGAGTCCAGTCAACACGGTGTGAGCAGGCAGGCAAGAGGGAAGCACTCTGCATCATTGTCTCAGAATGCACCACGTCATTATCGCGCGGACAAGATACTTATCTTTGACTCTTTGCTAAAGCAGAAAAACAAGCTGGCACCCGCTTTCAATTTTTATGCCCTCCCGAAAGAATAATATTATCTTTGATGTCATAGCAAGGCAGACGTTAATGCTGCTTTAAAAATACCTCCTATGCATTAGGAAACGTACGGCCATCACTTTTAAACAAAGCCAGTGGTGCAGCGTAGATGTTATTTCTTCTCAAATCCGTTAGAAGTGTGACTGAAAACATTAATCATCAAAAATTAGCAGCCTAATACAAAAATGGGAAACATATGGTCTAGCCATTAAATGTGAAAAGGCGCACTGGGACGGACAATGTGCAGGGAGCGAGAGAGTAACACACGCACAGATGCAGAGGGCAGAGGGTGCTGATATGACTGGTGGTGAGTGGTGAGCAGAGACGGGAGCTCCATGTCTGTTCAGTGTGTTTTAAGAGTGTTTAAATGAGTGAAAAGTCAGTTATGGCTTCCAGATGGGGGCCGGTTTGATCCGGATCATTCTGACAGGCCTGGACTTTGATGTGCTGCTGCCTATTACTAACATTACAGGGAGACAGGCATATTTCTCCCTAATCACTTCCAACTCGTTCGCCTCGCACCGGCCGGCCACACCAAGGCTGTTGTGTATGTGTCCGTGCACAAGTCCCGCTACATGTGTGCATTTGTTGTCTACGTGGCCCAGTGACACCTACTGCATGCCCACGTGTGTGTGAGTGTGCAGACGCATTCATGCCCCATGTAAAACGAGTAGTAAAATTTGCAGTATTCATACTGGAGTCTGCGGCGACCCAGCATGTCTGCGTATGCGCTCAGGTTGTATTTTAACCTGATCTTGAATGTCCTCCTGACATTTCATCATAAACCCTCAGTTTCTAATGAAAAGCAAAGGAAAGGACAAGAGAGGAGAGTATAATGGCTTCATTTATGCTGAGGGGAGAATTCCCTTGGAAACATCCATCTTGTCAGGCAGGTTAAATATAGTCCAGACAGACAGAAGGGAATAATTCCTCCACTTCCCTCTCCACCCACACTCCCCAGTAAGTCCAGTGGAAGTCATTTCTCAGTGGCTACAGAGGAGGAGGACCAAAGGGGAAAAGGAGCGCCACTCTGCTCCTCACTAATCACTCTCTGACCCTGAGACCACCCCTCTGCTATCCCCTTGCAAGTCTCCTCTCTTTCCTCCTCCTCCTCATCTCCTGGTTTTTTGGGGGGTAGTGTGGAGAGGGATGAAGAGTGGAGGAGTGAATCAGGCCGAAGTTCCCCTCTTTATCTCCCAGAGGCAGGGGAATGCCAAGGGGCCGGCGCTTTGGAATCCGCTTTTTTGTCTGTCTCTTGGGGAGAACTGGGCTGAGTCCACTTGGAGTAGCACAGGGAGGTATTCAGAGCAAAGTCTGGAGGGCCCTTCAGCAGACAATGGTGCAGCGCAGGGACAAAGTAAGTCCTTGATGAGGGATCTGTGGAGAGGTGCAGGTGTCTGAGGTGAAGAACAGTCTCTCAGGCCTGACCCACTTATCTCCAGCAGCTCCTCGCCTCTCGTCCTCCCTTCAATCTTCTTCCCTGCTGCAACCCCAGATCACATTCCTCCAAATAGAGTTTCTCGAGACTCTTAAAATATAAATATAAATTGGGCATACACCTCTCTTTGCTATGCTTAGAAATGCCACAAATGTCTGTTTAACCTATACATGGATTTTGGGCGCAGGGACCTTGGTCTGTTCATGCCAGGGAGGGAGACAGGAAAAAACCTATGACCCCAGGGCTTCACTCTATATTCCTGGTAATTGCACTCTATCATACTTTATGCCGGAAAAAGCAAACATCTAAATAAACCCTGTCGGACCATGTTGTCCATCTGCCGACCGATAAGATGAAGAAAATAAGCCATGTTCCATAAACACAAACATAGGGGATCACAAATCAATGGTCACAGTCACCACAACCATAAATTAGACTCTGAACCATTTTTAGCATACAAGTCCAACAGGGAGTGAGGACAGTAAAAGGAGAGGACAACCCGCTCTTTAAAATCTCATCACTGCTGTCACTGTGGGCCCCGCGCTGTGAAACAACACTGGGATAAAGTCTACATGTGCTGAAGGGGGAAAACGACAGAGATGTGACCATGAAAATGCCAAAAGGCTTATGATGGCAAGGCTGGGTTACCCGGCAGCAGCAAAGTCATTACTGAAGCACAAGAGAGAGGGAAAGGAAGGAACGAGCCACAGCCCCCTAGTGGAAATGCTTCAACTCTCTCTTGCACATCCAGAAGAAATAAGATTTCCCCTATTTTAAGAGACTTTCCTCTTCAAAGCGTTGTATTTCATGTTTGGGATGCAGGAGGGGGTGACTTAGTCTTTGTTCTTGGACGAACCATGTATGTAGATTTGTGGGGGTTGCACATCAAAAAGTTGATTTGAAAGGAAAATAAATGACTGTGTTTTGTTTACAATATTCTCCCCCGTAAATTAGACTTTAACTGTCCTGACGCATTGTGGAATATCTCCTACAGGATAACAAATGAATCCCTCAGACATTCATTCTACAATGCGTTCCCTTTATATTACATGGGTAAGAGCCTCTGGGAAGACATTACCTTTGTACAGGAGCTCTTGCAACATGAAATGACAAATCGACAATAGCATCGCACTAGGCTCTCTGGAGCCAGCTACGTGTATTACGCTACTCTAACTCTGCTGCTTGGAAAATGCAGGGCCTCTGACATTCCACAACCAGATTTATCTTATTTTCCCCAACTTATTTTCATATCTATTTCCTTTTCTTTGTGAATTAGGCAGTAAATAAAGCCATAGGGTCTTGTGCATAGTGAAATCAGCTGGAATTGCCACATTAAAGAATGGAGGCGAGGTGCAGCCGGAGCCATCCTCCTGGATTTGGGCAAATTCAGCTGATGCAAAACAAGGAATTAATTTAAGGGGAGCGGCTTGCGTGCTGAGCTTGGCGCTCTGACAAAGATGAATGGCATCATTCCAAGCGAATGGTAATTTCACTTTTTGTGACAGTGCTTTAGAGCAAAAGCGACTTGGGACGCACAAAGCATTTGCAATCCCATTGAGGGCCCTTGGTACCTGCCTATCAGACACTGCACATTGTTTACCAATCATCTGATATTGATTGGTTTCAGACTAAAGTTTGAAGACGAATTAGAGTGGGAGAAGGTTAAGTCCTAACCTTGAAAGATTTAGTGTCTATTCAGCCCGCGTGTAGGACTCTCCTCAGCTCACTCAGAGAATAGAGAACTTTTAAATTCAATAGGGGGTGGGAGACACAAAACGTGTCACATTCACCAAGTGAATCCACTGGAAGAAACGCAGAAGAACACCCAAAAAGCATAATCTTTCTCCCCAGTTGATAGAAATGGTAATTGCATGTGTGGGATAATACTTTGAAGCCAAGGCCTCGGTCGGACAGACCGCCTATTTAGGTTAAAAAAGGGGCAACAAAACAGCTCCTTCTTAACGCTTTTGTTCACTTCTCCAGTCTTTTAAATGTTTACTGAAAAAGAACCTTCAAATCCACTCTCCATCTCCAACACAATGTGGCACCTATCACTCTTGGGTGCATGGACACATTGTGTGAATCATTGATATGTAGCGATCATTCCCATGAATCATTTTCTATTTAACATTCAAATTCTCAGGAATCCGATTTTCATCCTCTTGAGATGGACAAAAACATTTTGTAGGGATAAAAGACATTATTTCAATACTGTTTGTCACAAAGCAGATTGCGTGAGTATACTAAGAAATATCTGCCACGCATTCCACAGTATAGTCAGACGGAAACCGCTCTAAGAATCTACACCCTTGACGTTCTGCCTCATCCTTCCAGAGTCCTGTGAAGCTCTTGAGACCCCAAATAAATGACAGCGCACCGCAGGATGCCAGGAGCTTCCATTTTAACATGCCGGACGAGCAATGTTCCAACAATTTGACATTCATATTTAGACATTTTGTGAGAGCCCAGAACATGCTGGTACCAGAGTTGTGTCCCATCAGCATGTCGGGATGTACCATCTCCCAGCGTGGGGCTGGAGCTCTAAATGGACTGCTGGGCCACCCATCACAGCTGGGCCACACCACTTAACACCCCCCTCCCAACCCCTTCCAGCCGACAAGCCTTATGGTCTTCTCAGAGGCTCTCAGGCCCACTCGACCTCCCGACACCACAGAGAATAGGCGCAGGCAGCACTAACCCCACAAGATGCCCAGGTCAGAGATCGCATTAAGAGAGTGCACGCACGGCTCGTGAGTTGAGAGTGCAAACACCATTCCTGTGCGTGCTAACATCCCTTTGCAAACACATGGTATTGAAGGAAAAAAAGGAGGTCAAACAAACCTTAAAATATTCACACTTTGAGGGCCGAAGACAAAGAGCCCAGTGTGTTAGGTAAACCACAGATACGGAGAATTGTATGACTTAACTCTCTGAAGACAGAGTGAAAACACTTCACTCTGAGATACTTGTACATACTGTATAGGGCTGTTGCCCAGCTGTTTGTCTCTATGTCAGACACCACGTGTCAGTGGAGTAGCGCTGCTACAGACAGGAAGTGGACAGAGCTTATGGTTTCGAAGCGGCCCCTGAGGATGCAGGTGTGTCCGTTGTGACAGGGAGACGGACGAGCAGGGCACGCACAGGGCAGGCAGATTGGGACAGCGGGGCTCAGGGTCTGCAGGCCTCTTTAAATCATTGAGAAAGCAATAAGGGGAGCCACTGGGGGAAAGCCACGTGCGCCATGCCAGGGCGGTGACAGTGTGAACTACTTTAACAATTATTGAAGCCAAAGTCTGTTCTACATGTTGTCTTTCCATGAAAGGTGACTAGAAATCAAGCAGTTAGCACTTTTTGTGGAAATTGCATGTTCTGTCCTTATCTGGACTGTGTGTGGATTTTCTCCAGGTGCTCTGGTTTCCTTCCACAGTCTAAAAACATGCCAATTTGAGACTAAAATTTGCTCCAAGGTGTCATTGTGAGTATGAATATAGTGTGGGTGATGACCTGTCCAGGGTGAATTCCCCATCTTCGCTCTGTGTGTGATGGAGCTCGTGGTTCCAGTAGATCACAAAAATACAATTAAGGTAAGTGAGGTAATGGATGGAGGTAAACACTACGGATTATCTTTGTTAAAAATGAAGAATTTACTATTCAATATATTTCAAACATGCATTCATCATGATGTTGACAGAGAAATGTGTAATTTACAGGCTATGAAAATGTAAGCATGTGCACACAAACACCCACGCACACACTGACCCTCCCAGCCCGGCTGGCCCTCAGCCCTGAATGCAGGCAGCACTTAAACTTTCCCCTTTTCAAACAGTGGAGCACAAAGAAGAGGACCACATCAGTGGGCTGCTGATCATCCCTACAGACGGCTGAACGCGGACAACAGGCAGGTCCCTGGGTGAGTCCCCCCCCCCCCGCATCATGCCGGCACTGGGCCTGTGTGCGGCCTATGCGCCGCTGCTCCCCTCTCATGTGAGACTAGATAAATGACAGTCCTTTCCAGGGAGGCTGCTTGAAGGAGCGGGAGCAGGGGTTGGAATAAGGGGCGGGGGCCCGGTGCTGCAGCTGTCCCACCGGCCACATCCACCCCTTGAATCCCCTAGAACCGCCGCCGCCGCCCCCCGCCCACAGCAGCAGGTTTCTCCCTACAGAGGAAAAAAAAAAAACACGCTTCATTACGTCCTCTCTCCCCAGAGCAGCTAGGGGCCTTTCAGTGCAGATAAGCCTCTTAGACATGAAGTAGCGCTCAGAGCAACATTTGAGTGACAGCAGGAAGGTTTAGCCATTCAGTGGACAATGCTCACATTCTCCGGCTTTAATCTAGGAGGCGGACAATGATCTGTTTTTTAAGGCCTCATCTCCTCTGCTTTTCCCACAGCAGTAGGTGACTGGCACAGGGAAGAGAAAGAGGCACAGAGTGGGCCGGGGAGCAGGCCGGGAGAGCTCGCCGCTATCTCCTGAGGCCTTCTTGGACGGTCCGGACCGAGGCGGGGACATGAGGGAGCGAAGGACTGGTAACGGTGGGGGCACTGGTGATGTAAACGGAAGGAAAAGCGCATCAATCACAGACATACAGTACACACACACACACATGCGCGGGCACAAACAATCTGCCGGTGATGGTTGAGTGAGTCTGTGTGACAGACAGGCAGGTGAGGGGCCTGCTGGTGACGTGGCTTAGTGTCGAGCTTTGTCATTCTTATCTGCTCTGACCACTGACATCCATCCCTCCTCAGCCATTGTGTGTGTTTCTATGATGTATTTATACAAACGCTAATGCACGGGCGACCGGGGTGGGGAAAAAAAAAGAAAAAGAAAAAGCAAGACAGGGTGAAAAGACAAGTAACAAAAAAAAACATTTGTTCTGATTTCATGTAACCTCTGCCACTCTCTCGCACATCTAAAAATCAATCAAATGATCCTCATTTTTAACCAAGTGACAAGCGGCATGACTAAATGACTCATTTGATTAGTTTAGCATGATAAATGCCAGGTTCCCTGAATGCAATCTTTCTTTTTAACCATATAATTCACATACACAAAATTGTCATGTGTGACCTTTTCTTGTGAAAATAAAAAACAAATGAAACACAATAAAACTTAAATCAACGTATGTAATTATATATAGTACAACACATGCAACCATAACTCCATATGTATAATATCAATTATTTGAAGATGGAGTGATAACATGATTAGGCATGGCAAATCTTTGTCTATATTTAACCCTTTTGGTCTTTTTCTAATAGAAAAGAAGAGTTGTATGAGGACAGCATTGACTGAGGGCATTTTTCATGGCCAACGTTAACAAACAGTATAAGTGAAGACTACCCAGTGTCCACTTCCCAAAGAGCGCAGAGGATTATTTTAGAATCACCTCACACTTCTTTTTCGTTTGTTTTGCTCTGTAGAGACTATAAACATCCACACCTCATCTACAATAAACAGACAGTGAGTATTACAGAGAGAGGGGCCAGGCCTGAAGCTATTTAAATAGACATGTGTGTGTGTGTGTGTGTGTGTGTGTGTGTGTGTGTGTGTGTGTGTGTGTGTGTGTGCGTGTGTGTGTGCGTGTGTGTGTGTATTGAGCGTGCACGTGCGTGGGAGAGCAACAGTGACAGAGAGTGGAAGAGAGAGAGAAAAACATAGGGAACATGTCCATGAGGAGACATGACTGTTAAAGTCCCCCAGTGTCAATCACTAGTTTACTTCTTACTCTAATTGAATGATTACTATAATTCATCCCTCTGTATGCCTCTGTATTTCTAAACACTGCTGTGCCAGTAACTCTAGCCGGTAACTGGGTGATATTAAAACATTAGACTAGAAAGAGAAGAAGAGCCTTAGAATAAGGTGCTGATATATCATATTAGTGTCTTTTCAGAAAGATAAATGACAAATAGTGCTCTACCTCTTATACAAGTGGTAAATCACTTTATATAAGTCACTTTTACGAGATATATGTCACTTATATAAGTGATGAGCTTCCTTTCTAGACTATTAATTGTCTGAAAATGTAAATCATGACAGCCCGCGTCTATCTACACAGACAACACTTGGCTTTATCCCCGTGATATAAAATGATATTAAACTGACGTCTTGCTGCAGTGTGCTGAGATTTAGAATGGCAGGGAGCATAAAACAGCCCAGAGACGATGATGAACTTTGGCCTTCTCTAAACACCTCCATACTTGCATGTAAGCCCCATAATTTTGACATCCTAATACTTTCTGTCTTTACCTTTTATATGCACATTTCTGCTGCTGAGTGAAATCGAACTGGGGAGCATATAAAACAGCACAGTATGGCTTTGACAACCATACATTTTTCAGGGTGCACAGTGGAGTTTTGAAGCAGATGTTACAGGACAGCTGGTTAAGGATCTTAGCTCAGAATTCAGGTGCGAACATCAGTGAGAACTGAGACAGAACGAGCTCATGCAGAAACTCACACCGACACACACTGGGACCCGAATCCTCAACATGTCCTCGGCACCTCACCTTCACTTGCCTCCCCTCTCTTTACAACTTTACTGCCATTAATCTCACACACCTCATCACGGTCCCAGCACCTCGACCCCAAAGATCTCATATCCTCCACACACCTTTACCTCCTTTCTGGGCTCAGTCACAGCTCTGAAATCCCACATCTAATAACTCCCTTGCATGTCCTGTACTGCCAGACTTGTTAACAAGCCCACCTGCTACCAAGAATGAAATTTGTCTGAATCCTAAATGCAAAATTCAGTAATTTTGGACAAAAGACAAAAAAAAAAAAAGACAAAGAAAAAGAAAAGAAAAAGTTATCTCTTTTTGTATTTGTTTTAGTTCTCTTTACACTGTAAATATACTCTCTTGAGATGTGTTCAGACACCTGGGGTTTGATTGGGCATCATAAATACTAATGTGACTTGACAGGGAGATACAGAAAAACACATGTTAACAGCAGACGCACATACAAGAAACAGACACGGCCATTCAGGAATTGGCAGGTCATCTAGCAGACATTTGGGATAAGAAGATTTTCTTTATGCCTGAAAAGCCTGAGCGTATACACAGATAGAAAAGAGAGAAAAGTCAGACACAGCCAGGCGGTGAGATAGACGTATCAGAAGACAGACAGACCGAGAGACAGATTGGGCAATTAGACAAACATACAGAGACAGATCGTTCCATTACACACAGAGGCTGACATGGTGGCGGCCAGGACAATGGGCCCCTTCACTATACTACTAAGTGTTTATGTCCCACGTCAGTCTGCATCACCAGTGTCCCCCTGACTGCTCCCAGCTGACGCCCCAACACACACACGCACACACACACACGCACACACATGCATGCATGTACAAGCACACACACAGACACCTCTCTGACCTCCAGAGCTGAACTTGAACGTGTGCACACACATACATATGCACACACCCCTGCTTTGCTTTCTGTCACATGTCAGCGTATCATGTCCCATGCAGGAACACAGTGTGAGCACTGTGTGTGTGAGGAGAAGAAGATGAATGAATGAATAGGCTTCTGTTGGACTGCTCGTAATGACTTTATTTAGAGATGTTGTGTTTAACGTCAGGAAGCACCAGGCATGTATACCGCCAGCAGCATCTGTGACTCACCTCCCTGAAACCCTCAAACAAACCACAGTTTCCCATTTTCTGATTCTATTGATCTGTTTAAAGGACAGAGCAAGGTTGGAGAGGCACATAAAAATGAAGAAGGGATCTTGCTCAATAGTTTCTCTTTGCTTATTTTCTCCTAAAAAACCTAGTCTTCACTATCTGGCTTTTTCTACACCCCTTATTCCCCCCTTCTTCCTCTCCTCATTTCCCTCCCCCTGCTTTTTGATACTAGTGCATAAAATAGACCAAAAGTTTTCGCTGGTGCTGGGTAATGAGCCAGACCTTTGACCTTGCCTTGATGACTTCCATACCTGTGCGTGTGCAAGTATACGTGCGCTTGTGTGAGTGTGTATGTGTGTCTGTGCAGCTGGCGGCTGACAGCGACATGACTAATGAGGGCCCGGGACAGAAATAATAGGTGTGAATTATAACACAAAAAAGGTACAAGTGCAAAGGAAAAGGAAGAACAAATGACAGGGGAATGGACAGGAGGGGAGGAAGATAAAGGAAAAAAAACAAAGGAAGAAAGACGGACTAAGATTTAGAGGAGAGTTTAAATCATTAGAAAACTATGGCCCTGCCAACAAAGAGGCCACAGACATGAAGCCTGCAATATTTCACGCATGTATCAAGAAATCAGGAAAGAGTTGCATTGAGGGTCAGGGTCTCACATATTTACACTTGCTTCTGTTCTGCTTCTTAATGGTGGACACGGTCTATTATCGGTCTGAACGAAAGCAAAGCTGCACACTCCTTTAACAGCATCTAAAGCAAAGGCACTGTTTTTAATTACATTCAGTCTTATCTGCATGACATAGTGCAACAGCCACGTGTAAACTTGAAAGTACACTTCAATACCCAGGTGTTTGTATGTTTGAGTTATTTGATAGGAGTGCAACAATTTCCCTGAGTTAAAAAATGAATCGCAAATCAAAAGGCTCAGGAAAAAAAAGGCCAATCTAAGACACACGATCCTACTGCGGAAACCAGACTTTGTGGAGTAGCATGACCTGGACAGCACATTTGGGTGTCTGGCAACACCAGCCAACAACTGTCACTCTCTGGGTCATAGGTCATCATGTGCAGACAGAGCAGAACTTCGTAATTATACATGATAAATGTAATCACACACAGGAAGCATTCCCCTCCACAATTTTCTGGCTTAACCTTGTCAGATGTGCCAAGCTGGCAGGGAAATTGGAGCCAAAAAATGTGTCTAAATGTCATATTTAAAACATTTTTTGCTACATTTTTTATCATGTACAAAAAAAGTACAAGCAAGATCTGATGGTGATTACACAGAAAATTGTTCTGCTTTATTACATGAGGCTTTGTGGGGTTTTTTTAAATTTATAAATCAGGAAAGCCATTTATAAGGAGCAGGGTAAAGTTTTTCCATCAGGCTGTGTGTTGTGATAATGATGCTATCTAGGCAGCAAAGATCCTTCCAGTGAACTCTGTGCTCCGGCTGGATCACATCAGTGCCCGTAATGGCCGACTGCAGCCAGAGGGTCTCGACCCACTGACACAAAACATGGCTCCAAGACAGGAGCGAGACAGATGGACGCAAAGACAGATAGACATTGAGACAGACATCCTGTCTCAAAACCGCAAATAGATACAACAATTAAGTCAGGCCTGGTCATTTTCATTTCGGTGACCTTCGGCCCCTCACCTCCTACACATGTAAGGAGACAAATTACTGCTGCGGTTGGGTTTGGACAACAACTCCAATGTAGGAGAGCATGCGGTGTGAAGGCTGGGACAGGGGACATAAATCATACCTGGATTTGATCTGTGGGGCTCTGGGCTGGCTGATGGTGTGACAGCTAGCATGCACCCCATGTCTGTGAACCCCTCAGGGGCTGAAATGGGTCACTTGTTTTGCAGGGCCATTTTCAGTGGTGTCTACATCGAGGGACAACTGTGGGGAATTTAGCCTTTAATGTGAGCTTGAACAATCACAGAATAAACCAGGTCTGACCTTTCAAAAGGATCTGTTTGTGTGTCTGAGGAGATGTGATTCAGTCGACTAATTCCAACAGGCCTCGGACTGACTCCTGAGTCCTAATGACAAAACCAACATGGCTTCAATAATGCTGTTCTACCAACAGAATGTGGGCTTTATGGTGGATGACTTGTTGGCACTGCCAGCTTCCTGTGTGGAGTTTGCATGTTCTACTCCAGGTACTTCTGTTTCCCCATCAGCCCCACATATATATGTGTGTGTGTGTGTGTGTGTGTATGTGTGTGTTTGTGTGTGTGTGTATATATTTATATCTACACACACACATATATAGAATACACATGTCATGTATTAAATGAATCTTAAATGTGGATGATGCGGATACTGGAGGAGGTCGAAGGGCACACTCTCTATAATGACTCATCATCACTCAGTAGTGTCCAAGCTGGGATGGACTCTGAGTGTGTGTGTGTGTATGTGAGAGAGAGAGAGAGAGGGCCAGGGGATCTGCTGAGAGATAGTGCAGGATAAACGACTAGTTCTGCTATTCTGGGCCTCTGGGGAGAAGAGAGAGCAATCTCCCTGTTGTTTTATCAGAGCCCTGGCCAAATAATGTCACCAACAACATCAATTAATCCCCACATCAACATCTTTTTTTTTTCTTTTTTTTTAAGTTAAAGGAAAAACAGGGTGAGGAGGTGAAAATGACATTCACTGGGTTATGAAATATGATGAATGTCGTAAAGCGCATGGAATTCCTGCCGTTACAGAGAGTCTGTGTTTGACTTCTCTGGGCTGGGTAAACACCGCTGGACAGACCTCGACATGGCAGCCGTTCCCGTGGTAACGGCGGTGGGCAGCAGAGGCGGGGCCTCGGGGGAGTTGCGGCGCTTTTCATGAACTGATTTTTTTTTCCTCTTTTATTCACAGCCGGTCATTACTTTTACTACGGCGCAGACCGAACTGACCACTAAAAGGGCGGCGCAGTCTGCCAACACCTTGTATATGGAATTCATAAAACAATAGCTAACGCTAAATTCCCCTGCTGCATTCTCAATCAAGCTGCTATGGCGGCGACTGTTTCTGGGAGCGTTTATGTGCGCGCACGTGCGAGAGGGGGCCGTATTTTTTGAGCTGCGCAGCATCGCTTGGATATCTCCATTTTTGGCAGCTGACAGCCTGTTTGTCATCCACTCCACAACCAAGAGCTGACCTTCAGCAGCATAACTACCTTTATCCCGCCACACTTCTCCTCTCCCCTCCCTGGCGTCCCGACACATCCATCGCCTCCCTCGCCCTATCTTTCTCAGCCTCCAGTTCTCCCTCACTTTTTGCGCTCTCCAGCCCTTCAACGGCCTTTGTCATTGATCGCTGATGCGATTGGCTGCCTCTGTGCTCGGTAATGACCTGCCCTGGTAACCAGCCGGCTGCTCCGCTCGGCCCCTCGCAGATTGAACTGTCAGATGGCAGCGATTAATGGCCGGGCAGAGAGACACAGACTCACACCTGCAATGTCCCGCTCTGCGCCGCCCTGCCAATGTCCCGTCCCAGCCCGGCCCTCTCAGGTACACGTGTGTGTGTGTGTCTAAAGAACGGATAAATATTCAAACACGAGTAGGTGTGCGTGTTTATGGGTGCATATAAATCTTTGCTTTCATACATGTATTACGACCCCTGAGGGCATTCTAGTCCTGCTGCAGTGGCTGATGGGAGGATGGCTTGTTGACGGGGTGTGTCAGAGGGGCTAAAGGAACAAGAAGAAAGCAAAGATCAATGCAATGTAAATGGAGAACTGCGCGCAAGAGGAAGTTGAATATGAATGCTGATTAAGTAAATATGTCTGACACAAGTGTACAGGGTGGTACAGATGAGTGGCTAGCAATGTTGCAGCACAGCAAGAGGGACCTGGGATTCCCATGTTTTTGTATGGGGTATGCATATTCTCCTATGTATGGAGTGAACTTGGGACCAGTCCAGGGTGTATCCTCTGGCTTTGCCCTGCATAAACTGAGATTGGCTCCAGCAACCCCCCGCAACCCTTGTTAAATATAAAGCTGGTTAAGAAAAGTGATGGACATATACTCAGCATACATCACTCAATTTTGGGGCCTTGAAAAGTTGAAAAAGTTGCCCATTCTGCCAAATCAGAAAATTACTGAACCAACCACAGTTTGCTCCACTACTTAAATGACAGCATGTAATCATTATTTGTCTGCAGCGCTATACTTTGTTGCCCCCTGCTCCTCTTTATTACTATATTAGTTATGATTGCACCCATAATCATTCACTTATTCTACTGTTCACACTTGAATCACTCCGCGCAAGAGAATCAGAATAAATGCCTAAAATGCTAACACATGTTATTTCCTCGAACAGAGATGAGTGGGGTGTTTGGTCTGGTCTCGCTCTGTCTGTCTGTGCAGCCGAGCGCTGCGGGCCCACGCGGCTGTCCCGTGTTGTACTTGGCTGGCCGTCTGCTAACTGTCAGCGCAGTATCTCCTTACACTGATGAATGGGAAGTTTCCAGACCTTTCCCAAAGCTTTCATTCCCTTGTTCCAACGCTTCATCCAGAGGAATGGCCGAGAAAACAAGGGCTCCATCGACCGCCCACCAGCCTCCCTCTCAAGGGGAGCGCCAACGCAGAGACGGGCACAGAGGCTAAATTTAAACTGAGTCCTTCAAAAAGGGGGGAGTGGGGGTGAGTTACGGAGCGAGGGAAGGAGAGAGGAGAGGGAGATAAGAGCAAAGGACATGTAGACAAAACACAGTGAAACACAGAAGAAAGACGGCAACAAGAAACTCTGTGGGAGAGGAGGAGAAACTCAAGCAGAAAAAAAGCGAGACAGAAAGATGGAAGGAGCGTAATCCTCTGAACAGTGAACATGTGAATATCAGGCCAGTAGGGATTTGGCGTGGTGTGTGAAACGGAGATAAAATCGATTAGCTTGTCCACTGACCCAGTGAGCAGCAGGGCCTCCCATTGCCCCAGCCCTGCCACAGGCCTGACAGAGACGTTCAGGCCCCTGCAGCCCCCAGGGGTCCCTTCTGGACACTGAGGTGAACAGAGTGGTGCCCTCCTGTCAAACTAAAACCCCTCCAGCACCAGCAAAACAACAAACCATGCTGCAATGCTTCACTGCTCTCTGATTCCACAGGAGACAGGAGAGATGTAGTGTGGACTGCTGAAAGAGGACACTGTGTAAGAGCTGCGCCTCACGATACACAACAAGGGTACTTTCTTGAAGGAAAGCCTGTCAGTTAATTGGGAATTTGAGCCAAATAAAATCAGCTAAATTTTCCTAAAAGACCATTCCCGTCATAGCGTGTTTGACTATTTAGTTGAAAAGTTTTAAACCTAGGCTTCCTTTGTCTTATGAAAAATTACACAAATAAGAGATTGATCGGGGTGATCATGGGTTTGAATCCCTGTCGCTCCAAGGCCTTCATGTGTGGCATTTGTTCTCCCTGTCTGTACGTGGGTTTTTTCAAGATGCAGATTACTTGTTTGTGTCCTGATAGACTGCATAACCTGTCCAGGATGCATTCCCTGTTTCCACCTTATGTGTGCTGGGAAAGGTAACGGATAGAGGAATTTACAGTGCAGTAAAAACATGACTTTGAATCCAGTGTAGATAATCAGGTGGAACATATCAGTCCTCCTACCTTTTTATATTGTATTTCTTACCTCCTACAATTGTTTTGGAAAGTGGCACCATATAATTTGAAGATTAATCCTGGCATGAGAACACTTTTATGAAAACCAGATCTGCACCCACTCCATTTAATCAACATAAAGTGTTACATTTTTTTTAATCGATTTCACCAATATGCTACTGATATAATTCCAGGAAATCGTCAGGTATTTATTTCACCTGTTCACAGACCCTGAGAGCTCGCCCTATCATTTTATCGCCTTGTTTTCCTACATGATTTCCTCAGTCAGATCGCTGGGTGAGGAGCACCTCTTTGATTCCTGGCTCATTGTAGTGTATCTGACCCCGGAGGTCACAGAGTGGAAAGAAGTGGATGTGTCACCACTAAGCTCTTCTCCGTGTTAGAATAATATTTCTATGGTGCATTTAGGATGCTAACGCTAATCAAAACAGGACATCCTGAGGAGGGCCGTGCTCTCTCTTCCCCGGCCTCGCTCACCGGCCCGCTTTATGTTTTTGTGTTTGTGGAGGAGCGACAATCCCAGGAAGCCGCAAGGAGGGTTCATCAAAGCTCCGAGCAGGGGGCCCCGGCTGCAGGATCGCTGGAATGCGGCGTGGAAAGGAATCTCTACTGTCCTATTGTTCCCTTGTTTCCTCGGTCTCATCACACGCCGGCACGTCCAGTTCACTTACAGGTAAGCAGTGCTAATCAGCCCTGCATTCCTTTCCACGGCCGCATTCTTTCCTCTGCGGCGACCCTGGCTGACCAACAACACTTGTGCGCACACACACAGAAGGTGTAGTCCGGCAGAGACAGACACACACAGACATGGAGGGGAAGTCATCAACACGGATCTGTGAGGATGGGGACACGGTGTTTCCTTTTCTCAGACATGGGACTGGGAGTGGAACAGCAAGGTGAGAGCCGATGGAGAAGGGGAAACGCCTCCCAGAAGCTGGGCTCTGAGAACTTGGACAAGCTCTCAAAAGAAAATCAGAATACATGAAAGATAAAAGACTGATGTTTTACACATCATATAATTCAGCATTCTCATTAAATAATTTTGATGTGAAATACTAAATGGTACAACACAACTTTCCCTCTTTGTGCTTCTCACTGTAGTTGTCACTGCGGGACAAGCAGGACAGCTGCTATCAGATCCAATCAGCGAATATGGTGCAGTCCAAACTTCATCAGGAAGGCTGCAGCTTTGATCACATCTCCTACCCTCATCTCTCCCGTCCTGCGGGGTTGAGAGGTCGCTGCTTAATGAGCTTCAGGGTGGAGAGTGGGAGGGGGGGTCTTGTCGTGGCCAAGATGAAAGGTGTACAGGAATCGCACACACATGGCATACAAACACATAAACCTGCACACCTGACTATGCCTGCAACTCCCTTTTCAGCAACAGATGGGTATGACCTGATACCTCTGTTTCGCCCCTTTTAATCAGAAATGACTCCTCTCCTCAGCCTCCCTCCTTCCTCGGCTCCCGCAGGCCAGCCTGCTCCACCTAGGGAGATCCCCGAGCAGTGCTGGAACACAGTGTTATCACCACGTCCACAGAGCGATTGTTGGGTAATTCCTGTTTATAGCTATGTGCTCCCTCCAGTGTGTAAGAGTGAAAAAAAGGCACTGTTCTTGCTGTCAACACTCAATGACAGTGATTAAAATGAATGTCCACAAGCAAACACGCAGCACTTGTCAGCGCAAAGATATCCGCTATTAATTTTGTAGAACATTGTTGATTCAAAATTTAGCTTAAAGGCAATAAAATATAAGAAAAAATAAAAGTTTTACCTCTGTTTATGTTTAATCTAGAGTAACTAGGTCATGATTATAGCTGAACATGCTGCATGCAGAATGTGACAAGCATAACATCATAACTGTAGTCCAGCAAAATAAACATTAGCAGCTAGATAACAAAAGTCATATGAAGTCTGTTGTTTAGCTTTCCCCCTAATAAAAGCACTCAACAATGCAGTAAAGTGACTTTGGGCCGTTAGCTGATGTGAGACATGAGGCCAGAGTGTCGGGCCCTGTTTCTACCACCTGCTTCAGGTAATTGATTGGAGTATAAAATGATTGAGTTTCTTTAATTAGCTAACAGACATCTCTTCTCAAAGCACGCTGGGGAGTGCTAACTTCCCGCCGCCTCATTAATAGCCCCGCCGAACCGCACCATCAGCAATCTGTTGACATTATAACTCCTCAAGACATCATAACGACGCACAAATCAGTTTGATGTCTGGGGGAAACTTTTCAAGTCAGCAAAATGTCATTTATCTCAGAGCAATTTGTGATGAGAAAATGGCGGCACGTCACACATTTGAAAGCTCCTCGGTGGACTCTGTCAAGTGCCTTTTGTTCTCCGCATATGCACTAAAAACTGGCGCGTACACACCCAGCTCGTCCAAATAAGCGCATACAAACACACACACAGGCATTCTCACCTCCCCTATGAACACACACGCAAGCACAATCTATAAAAATATGCTTAGCTTGGGACTGGTCTGTTGATAATGACCTCAGCTTTGGCACCGCTCTGGCCCAGACCAGACTGCCGACAGACTGGAGGCTTTTGTGTGAACTCCCTATCTCTAACTCCATGACCTTTAGGGGAGAGAAGAAAGCAGAAATGCCTTTTTTTTATTTAGAAGGGGTAAGGCTCGCTCATTGTTCTGTGTTGGTACGGTTTCCCTGTGGTAAACACACAGCGGTTCCCAGGCTTGACATGTTGCTGTGCACCACCTTCCCACCCTCCCCTCCCTCCATCCATCCCTTGGTGTTCCCACACTGCCCTGTCTGGGTCGCTGCGCCATACACCCCCCCCTTCCCAACAACAACAACACACATACACACACACACACATACACACACACACACACCATCATCAACACACGATTGCAACTGCCTCACATTTAAGCGCAACACACAAAGACAGCCTATCGCTATTTCACCTGCAGCAAGGGCAGAATTTACAAACAGACGCTTGGTTGTTTTTATGTATTAAGAAAGTCCACATACACACACACACACACACATGCACACACACACATACACAAAGACACAAGCAATGTGCTGAGATGGAGGAGAGCAGGGGAAAGCAGGAGTACAGATGAGGCAGAGGCCCCTGCAGGGCCACTGTGTCGGGGCCTGAGAGGGGGCCCATGACGTGGGCCTGGAAGCTGCCTGCTTGCTCGGGATGAGAGCCCATCCTTCATGCGGTTGACAACAGCGCATAAACAAACCACTAACCCCATCAACTCTCTGTTTACAGCCCCGAGTCCGAATTCTGGACGACTCATTAACATCAGAGAGCAAAAGAACCATTTTCTGGGGGAGGGGGTGTGGGGGGGGGGGGGGTGTGGGTGGTGGGTGTTGCTCGCATCATACGCGAGGAGGAGAGTGGACAACAGATGGGGACGTTGATAGATGAGAGGGCCTGGGTCACACAGACAGACACCCTTGTACCTTAAAATACTGCCTACACACGCGCACACACACACACAAAGCCTGTGTGTGTGTGTGTGTATGTGTGTGTGTGAGTGTGAGCATATATGTGTGTGATGTGCTTCTGCTTGTTTATAAATGTGTGCGTTCACTGCTTTACCTGCTTTGTAGCCAGACCACGCAGTGGTTAAACATCCTGCGAAAGTAGAAATTCTTTCTGGAGAACCCTCTGCATACCGATTCACACTGTGAGTGTGAGTTGACATTTCAGGAACTGCCATCTAGCACATAATCATCATTTAGTCACTAAGCCGACACATTTATCCAAAACCAAAAAAAAGAAAAAAAACAACAACAAAGCTACACTTTAAGAGACCATAGTTTACTATGGTTTCTTACTTTATGTAAATGCATACTTAATGTATTAGAAGCAGTTTAAGAGGGTATGGCAGTGGGAGAGGGAAGAATGAGAGCATACTCTGTGAAAATAAATAA
The DNA here is from genome assembly GCA_029224185.1 of Karalla daura. Taxonomy (NCBI): domain Eukaryota; kingdom Metazoa; phylum Chordata; class Actinopteri; order Chaetodontiformes; family Leiognathidae; genus Karalla; species Karalla daura. Next base: position 10,189,013 of record CM055198.1, on the reverse strand, counting down.
CAACCCCTTTTTATTCCATTTCAAGAAGTGGCTGACATGAGTGGCCTGTCATAATCTGGTCTGGTTTTAAAATGTGACTTGTGCGACTGATATAAACCAGGGGCTATGAATTCATGAGAATTCACTCCATGTGACTTGATTAGAATATAAAAAAAGCAAACATCGTTAAATAAATTGCCTGCGTGGTGATGCATTTGCATGAGAAAACGTAAGCTAAAAGAAACGATTAGGACAGCCTTTAGGGGAGGAAAAAGGCCAGGAGCACCCCTCAGCCTCAGGGCCCCTGTGATTCCTGACCTGGGCCCATTACCGAGGCTGAGATGGCACATTTGTACACGGGGCTTTGGCTGCGAGAGCAGCGCTCCGAGGACAAGCAGGCATGCTTTAATGGGGGTCTCTATTTCACTCTGCCTCTCACCTTTTTTTTCCAAACGGGTCCGATCTATTAAGCGTTTTAATGAGCTCCGCCAGACAAACGCGGGATGCATGCTCCATTGCACAATGAGAGGAGGACGCTCCACGGCACAGAGGCGCGCGCGCACGCGCACACACATACACATACAGCCACGCGCGCGTCTTATCAATGATATGAGCCTGGTTGCAGCGAGTGAAATATATTGTGAAAAATGATTGGCAAGTCTGTGTGTGTGTGTGTGTGTGTGTGTGTGTGTGTGTGTGTGTGTGTGTGTGTGTGTGTGTGTGTGTGTGTGTGTGTCCAGGGACGCACGCTGGATTTGAACGCTTCATTGCCATTTGTTAAGCTTCCAAATAAATTTCATGGAAATTTTCGTCTTTAGGTCCAACTATATTAAATATGATTTCATTTTTTTCGCTCCCCTTACACCACTTTAAAAGAAATAAGATTAACACGCTCCATCTGTAAATCACAACATCGCCCTGAAATATAAAGTGTCCTTGCACTAACAAATTATCAAATAAGTCTCAGCGTATTAAGACCAACTGTTTTTTTTTTAATTATGTTATTGTTATCATTATCGAAACGCTGATATGCTAAGTGGAGCTTTAATTAGCGCCTATAGTTGGGGCTAGTTTGGATCATCGCCCCCTCTCCTCACCCTCCTCCTCCTCCTCCATAGCCCACCATTCACCGCGGGGTGCGGCCTGCACGCCTGAGCTATACTTAGTTGGGAAGCTTGAGCGAGTTTTTGTGGCGCACCGCATTACATCTGGACGTGCGGACTAATCAGTCAACCCCCATCAATCACTCTTACGTTTACCACCTCTCCATCACCTCCTCTATTACATCCAACCCTCTTTTTTTTGCAAGGAGGGCCCCCATGCATGCGCATACGCATACACACGCTGAACGCATTTAAGCAGCACAACTTTTTATATGAGGGGTCTGGGAATTTAAATATTCACTGTTGACACTGTGCAGAACCTGGCTGGGGGCCAGACAGGGCCCGGGGACCCAGCATATCTCCCCCCACACTTCCAGACGCCGATCTCTTCGTCCTCCATCTCGAGAATAATAATCGTTAAATCGCCTAAAACGAGGGATTAAGCCCTTTCTGTACTCCCAGGCTGTGTCTGATCGCTCTAAAGTATTAAAGACGAGTCGGTGAACAGTGTCGTAAAAGTTATATTCTTGAACAAAGTCTGTGGTTCAGTCAGGACAGTCGTGCAGGCCGCAGCGAGAAAAAAAAACAGCAAACGTTTCCTTTCCTGTTTTTGTTGTTTTTGATGTTGATGATGATGATGATGATGGTGCTGTGTGTGTACGTGAATGTGTGTTGCAGCTCTATTTGGTTGCAACTATCTGCACAAGAATTTATCCACATAAAGTTTGTTTCACGTACACAAAGGTGTAAAAACTTTATCCGTAAGTGTCCAAATAATCTCACCCGATTGGTGCAGCTCTATGGTGTGATTCTCTTAGTTTTTGCTCCATGTGTTGCAGAAACACGAGTCAACATCCATGGAAACTTAACTTTTGAACAATCTGCATGCACTAAAACATTGCTGAGCTGGGCCATTGCACTCCTGCTTATGACCTCCGTGCGTAATTGTGTGCTCACATATCCACAAACACAATTTTGCAATGATAGTGTGAGTTTTACAGTGAGACAATAAAAAGTCAAAAGTCAACAGACTGCAGACATCAACGCTAAGCATCAATGAAGCAGTTTTACACACAGAGAAATAATAATTCCTGGTAATTTATTGTAGAAAAATCATTGCATGAGTAGCCGTATCAATCACCTCCTTGAATAAATTCTTCTACTTGAATGCGTCCAGGCAATTAAATCGATTTAATGACAGGGGTGTTTCGAGATTAGACTTAATTTAATCAAAGCCATTGATTATTTTAAGTTATTATTTCATCCTGAATGAATTTTGTTAACGGAGGGAAAAGAAGCATGCCTTCTGCTGTAATCAATTTACACGCAGGTAAACTGTAACACACATGCAACAGAAAAATAAAGCATCAAAACCGGATTTTTCTCCCCCTCCTCCAGAGTTAAAAAATAAACACGCAATGCGCGTTAACAAGACTGAACTACGCGACTCACATACACAAAGTCAGGAAAACACCCCCGGTCGCAGGAACCTAAAATCCCAATCTAAATCCCGATTTATGCTTTTCTTCCCCCCTCCGTTTGCTCTCCATCAACCTGCCTCCTCCGTGGTCGCTCCCTGCAGACAGAAGTGACCGGCAGCCCCTGCAGATGCTCGGACACGGCGTTTACAGACACAAACCTGCACCACAGTCCAGCTACAGCAAACACTACAGCGCCCACTACATGCAAGCTGCGGATCCAGGAGCTGCAGCGGACGCCCCAGCTCAAAGTTCCTCCATCGCTCCCTAAAAAACTTCAAAGTTTCTCCTCATCCCGTGACAACGCGACGCTTTCTGCTTTCACAGGTGACCGTAAGGATTTTTGCTCTTTTCTTGCGTTTCTGGCTCGAAATAGAAACTTCAAGTGCCGCGACAGCTTGCATGTATCTTAAAAGATGTTTGAAAAGAAAAAAGAAAGGGATGTTGCACCTACTCGTGGCCAGTTTCCGTGCCCTGCCTTTGGACCTCATGGTGCCAGTCTCTCGGCGGCGTGGCTTTGTTTTTGGGTTTTTTCTCGGGTTCTTTTTTCCTCCTTTTTGTTTTTTCTCTTGTCCCCCTTTTTTCTCTGAGGTTTCTCAATCCAAAACGCGCTATCTCTCCAGCATTGTCAGTCTGGACACCTTCGCACATGCGCACAGCCCAGGGATCAAGTGCCAGAAGAAGAAGAGGAGGAAGGAAAAAAAAAGTTTGGGGCACGATTTATCACTTTGATAATGAACCTGATCTGGTCAAGATGGTGTGAATCGCAGACATCTCCCCCTTTTTTCGGATCGCTTGACTGGGGAAAAAGAGGAGGCACACTGCAAAAAGTGTCCGAGCTTTTTTTTCTTCTTTCCAGCCGCTGTTGTTGTTCACCAACACGTGAGCAAACTTTGTAATTGAGATGCTCCCAGAGCAGCTCTCGCCACATAAAGGAGCACTTTCTCAAGAAATGAGGCAGGAATTTGCTCAGCCGGCAGGAACACTCCAGTAAAACAACTTGAAATTAACTTCAACTCGCAGATCAGATGCTGCGGGGGTGCATCTAAATCGCAAATGTTCTTTTAAAAAGTGAAATGAAAGAGCTTTTCTAGGAGGGATACTTTTTGCAGTGCAGGCAGCACCCCGGATTTACAGAGTAGGGAGGTCATTAATTACAACCTTTATTCTCCATCCTTCCTTCCTGTGCACCTTTCCTCTTTAAATGAAGCCACATTCATCACTGTTCACTTAAATTACCCACGCTGGATGTATCCATTAAAGACTTTTATATATTTTAATTGTGTTTTCACCATTATAGGGAGCACTGGACAATGAATGAAAAACCTTCCTTCCTCCCCTTTCCTGCATGGGCACACGGACTGACAGTTCTAATATGAGAGGCTCTCTCTCTCCCTCTCTCTTTATGCTGGCAATTATTAATATGTTAAGTGCCTCGTATTAATGCCTGTTTCTGACGTTTTCTGTTGCAGTGCGTACATTTCGTCAGTAATTGCCGAAATAAGTCTCGAATGGGGATGTTTTCACTTCCTGGGCAGGAAAAGGAGGAGGACACTTTATTTGAGCCTTCATCATTCATTTTCACCAATAAATATACGTATTTTGTATTTGGACTCTTGCAATGATTGCTTATCATCGCCTCTCCATATACTTCGCCCTATTGCTCTGTAAAAGTCCCCCCCCCCGCAACTTATGGTGTTAACTGGTACCTGCGGTGTCATTTTCAATAAAGTTATTATCTATCTATCTATCTATCTATCTATCTATCTATCTATCTATCTATCTATCTATCTATCTATCTATCTATCTATCTATCTATCTATCTATCTATCTATCTATCTATCTATCTATCTATCTATCTATCTATCTATCTATCATGTGGCAAGAGTAATGTTTTGGACTTTTTTTCTTCTTTTTCTGCTTTTAAAGGCCACCCTCATAAATGCATGCCATCCGGGCTCTAAAAGTCAATAAAATCACTGCACGTCTGCTGTTATCACATTTTATAGAGGCATATTTAGATACTGAGTCATATACCAAGAATATACAAAAACTGCAGCAAATCACAGTTTATGACCATTCTCTGCATTTCACCGATAGAAAAAAATAAAAATAGCCCACACTGAACGTTATAATCCACACACCTCACGTCATAAACATTCAGGGCTGTCCTCCCAAACAGTTTCAGAGTAGAATTAAAGTAATTGGCAATTAATTAGACCCGTGTGAGATCATGCTGACCCTGCAGATGAACTCTTTCATGGGTCGTGAACTGGAGCTATTGATTCCAAAAGTGTGTGGAAGCTGATTGGCGTCATGACATCATGGGACAGGGATACAAAACGGTGTTTGGTGAGCCCTAAAACCACGGTTTACGGTGGTGTCACGGTAATATGGTAACGTTACGGTAAAATGGTAACGCAAAAAAAGCACAACGGCAAAACTCAGACAGCCACTTATTTTGAACTCATTCGCATCTATGGAGAGGTGTCACAATGTATCTTTCAATAGATATTCCCCATTTAAATGGCCGAGTTAAAGGTGGTTAATTCTGATACTTTATTGTGGTTGTACCTCACTCTACATCTACGGTAATGACATAAATGGTGCTATTAAGTGGGCTGCGCCTATACACCGTGTTTGAGAAGGTGCCTCTCTCTCTCTCTTTCTCTCTCCTCCTTTATCCCTCTTTCTCCGTGTGTGTGCGTGTGTGTGGAGAAAGAGAAAGAGAGAGAGAGAGAGAGAGAGAGCGAGCTTGAGGCAGTGCGCTCAATTAGCCTAAATGGAAACAGTTTTCATTCACCACAATAAGTCACTCTTCCCTTCTTTCCTGCAACACTTTCTCGGTTCATACTGTATTATGACACACACAAACACACTCACACGCGTGCGCGTGCACACGCATAACTCTTGCGTCGTCATTATTAGAAATTAATTGGGTTCGAGACCCCCTTGGATGCAAGTATAAACTAAAAGTCTGCCCTCCTTCCCTCTCTCACCCTCCCACCCCCTACTCTCTCTTAAATAAGGGGTCCAGTGCCGTTTTGTTTAAAACTTGGACATCTTCATGCAAACGGACAGGTGTCGCTATATTGTTACGTTACAGTAGTGCAGGCCCACCATCTTATACCGTTAAGGGGTTAACACAATAACACGATGTGTATAGTGGGGGCTGAGGCGGACTAAAAGTGAAAAGGGAGCCTCGGGCACAAGGAAATTACCAGGGCCCGAGTGACCTTTGAGCGAGGTAATCAATCAAGTGATCAACAGGGATATTTATCACTTGCTTTGACCGACCAAGCCTGTGTACACAAAACAAAATAAAAGACGCGAAATGAGGATATTCATATTCAAAGACGTCAGATAATTCGAAAAGCCATCAAATCTGTTTCTTTTTTTATTTAATGTGAGTAAATTATTTTGAGGTAAATGATAATAAATGCGAACTGTTACTGATAAATGCCTGTTATATGAAATCATATTGACGACTGAAATCGGGCTAAAATAATTAAAAGCAGACAGACATAAAATAGGCCTAATTCTTAAAATAAAAAAATAGGAGCCTGGAGGCCTTTATTTGGTTCTGGCCATCACTGCTCTCTAAATGTTACAGATCTGCTGAAGCCATACAGCCATTTTATTCACATGTATTTTTCCCCACTCACACTGAAGACTTCCACGACCCTCCTTTCTTTTTTTTCTTTTTGTTGGATTGTATAATGTTGAAAAAGATTTATTCGGCTGCCCCAGTGTGGAGAATTATCGACCCAATCAAACGCGCTGAACAGCTAATGCAATAAAATAATACTCTGATGGAGAAAGTAATCCCTCTTTCACTGGGCAATGAGCTCATACGAGCCCCAGTTAAAACGAGAAGAACTTCTAAAACAGGCGCAGGAGGCATTTCTAAACAATTTGGCTGCACACCTACAACTTGTACCCCCCACATTAGATGTATTTTATGTGCTTTTCCGACAGCGGATAATAGTAGAATAAAAATACAGCGACGACAAATGCATATTGCATCAAGTCGTGTTTAAAACGTTTCAAGGTGGCAAGCTCCTAAAAAAAACAACAAACAACCACAATAAATAGTTAAAAAATATCGCCACAGTAACATTTGAAGTTTGATCACGGTGATGTGGTATACATTCAATATTTTTAGATAAGAAAAATGTAAATAATAATGCATGGATCGATGAAAAGAAGAACTTGTATTTAAAAAAATGTTTTGGGATAATTAAGTCCTGATGGGTCATAATTATTATGAGCAAAAACGATGAAATTTCTACATAATACTTTCGGATGATTATGATTAAAGATCGTGATAAAAAAATCATTTCTTATGGTGGCACAATTATTCGCATTCAAAACAGGAATGCTATGTTTTCTCATAATTCAACCGTATCACATTAGCATGAAAACAGAGACAATTGCATTTTCCTAAATGGCTGGGAATCCCCCTAACCACTATTCTCAGAGGGAATATCTATCGTATTTATTGGCGTTTTAATGGCAACACAAATTGCTGCTATGCAGGTCGCAAAAAGATCTAAATTTATATCCATGTCTCAAAAATGTTAAAGGAAGAATAAATGTCCGTAAACATGCAGCAGCAGCCACGAAACGGTTTCGGTGTCAGCGCTTGTTCTGCAGCTGCGGAGGCTGAGTCAGCGCGAGGGACTTCACTGCTGCTAATTCCTTATACTATACTGCCCCCTACTGGACCACGCGGTCAGCGTCTGGGACACACAGTTGTGGGTTGATTTACGGATAAGTCTGCAGTGTTTAGAAAATCAATAGTTTCATTATTAATAGATCAAACTATTCACTGGAAAAGCCTGCGGTCACATCTGCATTTGTATTCAAGGCAAAATATTGAATGTAGATTTTATCTTTTCCAGGGTGGAGTAAATAAATTCAGGTAGAATCAGGTCTAACGTCCATCAATTCTCTTACCTACCTTGTGCCTAGCAGTGATACAGGGGTCTGCTGGAGCCTATCTCCAGTGCAGATATAGGGACAAAGATGCATATACACCTGGACAGGACAGGACACCACTCTTTGTTATACTCACACTACTTAGGATTGAAGAGGCCTTTTGGATGAGAGGTGAAACGATTTTAAGAATGCCAAAAAAGTCCAGTTGACTTCATTTTGAGCACAACAAGACAGCCATGACCTAGATGACTGAGGCCTTTTATAGACTCAAACCAAGAAGGAAATTAACCCTCAATATGGATGACTGGGGGGAAGTTGGAGTACCCAGGGAAGGGACATGCAGACACAGGGAGAACGTGCAACATACAATGTTTTGTAAAAAGCAGGAAAGATAATGGATAGATGGATGGATGTTATGAATATAAATAAGATATGTTCTTTTGTCTGCTTTCAAGCATCAGGTGAGTCCTGAGGGACAAGTTGAACAGTCTGATGGCCACAAACACAAATGACTTCCTGTACTTCTATGTGGTTCATCTTGGTGGGATGTTGCTTAATATACTCCAGTACAACAGTGTTCTCCTCTCAGACACCTCCTCCTAAGAGTCCTGGCTCACTCCCACAAAATCACTGGTCTTACACTTGAGTTTGTTGAGTCAGCTGGCATCTGTTCACCTCAACCTGCTGCTCCAGCAAAGAGAAGACCCACTAAAGACTCATAAAACATCCTCAGCATCTTCCTGCAGATGTTAAAGGACCTCAGCAAAACAGAGACAGCTTTAGCCATTTTTGTCAAAACCTTCAGTTGTCTTAGCCTGGTCCAGTTAACCAGTGCAGTCCAAAGTACTTGCAGTGATCTGAGTGATTAATGAGCAGGCATGGCTTGTTCTGAAGTAAAGTGCATTTTAACAGCTACTTGTGGACTCAGTGCTCAGCATGGGAGACAGATTACGATGCGCTCCTGAGACAATTTGTGGAAGTACAGTATCGATAGGGCCGGTGTTAGCCATGGACATATTTATGTCCGAGGACTGCTTGATGAGAGGTTCTTACCTACACACACATACACTACACACACACCTCAAGATACAAACTCATCCCCATCGATTGGAACTGATGCAACCAGTCCCATCAACAGAGAGATGTGACAAGGAATCAATGGGACAGTCGATCAGATTTTATTTATCTCTGTTTCCAGTAAGGCGAGACAGTGGAATCCTTGTCAGGTTCCCGGTTGTGAGTCAATTAAGGGCACAGACAGATGGATGGGATGCTTATAGGACACTGAGAAAATCCGTCAATATCCCCGACAGCAACTGCTACTGACTGCTTACAAAACAGTTCCTTTGAACTTGAAACAGGCTAATTGCAATTGCAATTGTATCGTTTCTTTGTTGTTGTTTTTTTTAAGTCAAATCAAACATCTGTATTATGAAATCAGATCAGAATTGGAATCAGATTTACTGTCAGATAGTTGGGGCACCTTCTACCCGAAGGGTAACCTACAGTATAGGCAGCCCCCTTCTCCACAGAATGAATGATACTCTGCAGTCTGTTCCTGTCCCTGACAGAGGCTGCAGCAAACCATGTGGTGAAAGAGGAGGAGAGGATCGACTCAGTATCTGCTGAGTACAAGTGCATCATGATAGGTGCTGATCTCCAGCACCCACCTTAAGTCCTAAGTGAAGATTTGGCTTCCTCAGTTTAAAGGCTATGCACATTGCCTCACTATCTCATTGTCATGTCTTAATAGGAGACCAGGATATAACAGAGTCAATATCAATGTTTGTCGTCACACCAGCACTTTTGCTTTCAGAGTTCAAAGTTTATAACAATCCCGGTGAGAGTGTTACACAGGCCAAGGATAACAAAGAGCAATACACATATGAGTCAGCGCATACTGCAGTGGATTGTTTTCAAAGGAAGTGCTCTTAGTTGGATATGAGGAAGTCCTTTTAGTTAACCGATGAAGTCCACTGACAAAATAACTTAACAGTTAAGTACCAGGACACAATGTTGAACCATTTACAGTTTCTCTGATGTGAGAAAATACAATTATGACATAAATAAAGATATCAAATATAGAACCCAAAAACAGGAAATGCCACGTGTCCATTTGCAGTCAAGTACATTCCTGAATCCTGAATTAACACATGAACTCAAAACATTTGTACCCTCCCAATAAGCTTTAATTACCAACACGTACAACCAAATCAATCTAAAATCTTCACAAAATGGGACCAGTCGTGAGATGCAGATTTTTATGAGATAGAAAATACGTTAATTTCTGTCAACTAAAATAAAATGCCCACTGTACAGCCTGGAGTGTTCAGCTTCCAGTGATTCCTTTTAATGCCACGACTCTCTGTCTCCTTTGTGTGTTCTTGGGAATGCTACAATATGAGTGTCCTACTTTACTTGACTCAGTGGGTTCTGTTTTGTTGGGCTCTGCTACGTGAATGTTTTTGCTCATGTTTAGTGCCCCGAGATAACTTTGTTATAAACTAAATTAGATTTTAAGTTTAAGTTGACTTGCCGTTAGCATTAGGTTACTTTCGGTCCCAGGACGGTCCTAGAGACGGCACTGCAATTAATGAGTGACGTCAATGAAACTCATATGCATAACGCTTTCAAAAGGAAAATTAAACAATTCCTTAGCTTGAGAGTTTCGCTTTAAACTTGAAATGAATATATATAGGATGGAATTTACCTGTATGTTGACTAGTGCCACGTGGTATAATGGAGACCATGGATGTATTATAATACATACATCCATGATGGGGACTCGTCGGCGGGCATCAAAGAAACTTTACTTCCTGTTTAAGTCTGCTTGTAGTATCACGGCACCGCACCTCTTACCTGTCCATTGAGACATCCAGTCCAGCAGAGGGCGACAATGCAACAATTATCATGCCACTGCAAAGTAGTGGGTGTGCATTCAACATTTAGCATATATGTTGGAAAAGGGTTGGAAGGGTTTTTAATCTTACAACGTGGCTCACAGACTGCTTCAAAGTCTTCAGATCTTTCAGTCATGAGCTATTTGGAATTTGCTGTACACCACTTTTTTCAACAGCACAGAATTGGAGCAGCCTCTGTTTTTGTTTGTTTTTAATGGTAGAACAGAGGTCGGGTAAAATCTTGTAAAGTTCTCTGTGAGCTGCTGCTGACAATGCTGCACCACCTGCCATACAAATGTAAAAACAGCTTTGCTTTACCTTTTTGGTTTTCTTGTTTTTGTCAGATGGGTTTGTACAGAACTGTCTGGCCTGCTGACTTTTTGAGCCAGATGCTTTGTTTCTTGCTGAGCCTGATCTGTTCATGGCAACATCAAACAGCTCTGTGTCATTATAATCTAAGAGGGGAATGTGAAGTATGTACAGCTACTCAAAAATACCCTGTAAAACGTGTAATCCATGTGCAGTCCATATAAAGCAGTTACCATGAAGGAAACCAACATGATGCATTTACTTCTATTAAACCACTGGATGGCTGTATGGTGCAATATAACAATTATTTAACATTTCTGCCAACTGACATTCACAATATAATAAATGGCAATAACTGAGAGCGAAGTATCCATGTGCCGTGTTCAAACAAATCTGGCAGCATTGTTTATGCTAAATTTGTGTTGTTCTTATTTCTGCTTAGCAATGTGCAAACTACGAGCAAGGCTCCAACATACCATGACACAAATATTCTGAATTCTGATGGATGTTAGGCTTAAACATTTCCACACAATTGTTGTGTCAAGAGTGATTAGTGTTTTATAAGATCAATACTGACCACTTATTGTTCATTGTTCAACATATTATCTATTTTGGTAACCATATAAACACAAAATTGCTTCCATTCCTGCAATGACAGAGAAAACACAGTTGGATAAAGACAAAGTGAAACTCTGCAACTCTTTGGGAATTTCAATGAACATTTTATTTCCAGTATGTATTTTTTTAACAAGTCAAAAGTTTGAGGTGCATAGTCATGAAGGGAGCATTGGCAACATGATCACAAACACAGACAAACAGCTGAACATTCAGATAAAAGTTGATCCAGGAAGTCTGGGGTTGCAGATTTGTCGTGTGTAGGTTTGTGTTGGTATCTGTGTGTTCATGTATGTGTGTGTAATGTAAGCAGAATGTAATTTACTGCTAGATTTCAACACTATAAAATACTGTCTGTATAACTTTAGTGGTGTTGGATAGTCTAAATGCACAATGTGTATATATGAATTTGTGGCTTTGATTAAGATAGAATGGTTTTCCGTTTACTGGATGTGTTAAAAATATTGAAATAGTTTAAAATACTGGACTGCAGTGAGAAAATGTGAAGAGGTCAACTTCAACCTGTGCTTATTCAAATGGCGAGCTCACTAGCCTTGACCAGTAATATAAACTTTTTCAAGGAGCTAGAGGAGGCAGATTGCTGGCATGTAATATAATACTGACACACAGTAGGTCACAATTGCCATCACTGTCAGTCAATTGTCACCATTTGATAATTCCCACAAGACAAACAACTTTGTTTATCCAACGATATATTTGACAGGACGTTGTTGCTCCTATTTCATTTCATTTCAGTTTCATTCACCCCCATTGTCTCAGGTGTTGTTATAAAGTTAAGTTTTATGCTGAACTACACCAACATTAGATCAGTGGTTTGATCTGTGTGGAATGTGGGAAGCAGACGTCAGACACTTGGCTTGGCAGTGTGAGTTTCAGCTGCTAGAAATACAGAAGTAGTACAGAGCAGTATCATCCACCATTGAGTACTGAAATGCAATTAATACAACGGTAGATGGTCATATGACATGTTGTAGTGAGAGTGTACCTTGTGGGTTGTGTGTATCACTGTAATAAGTGTTGTAACAACAGCAGACATGAGACTCTTGGTTTGGCAGTGTGAGTTTCAGCCGCTCTGGCAGTAGGAGCAATACTGACTCCATGGAATCAATCAGAAGTCCCAACACGTGTAATTTTAGTGAATACTGTGACTGTAACTTTGATCTGTAGCTAGGTAAAGCTCACTGTGTGAGCGATTTGATAAAGGATTCATGTTTGTACAAATTGTTGTAAATACTTAGTGTAAACTTATACATGCACGTCATCCCTTTTTAAATGTGGATAAAATGCCCAATGTGTGCAAGGATCTTGTCTATATTCATGGAGAACCTATCTACTACTATTATCTAAAGCATTTATCAACAATCTCAGCACTATCTCTACTAACAATATATGCTCTACAATTGAAGTTGTAGCAATGATCACAGTTACATTAGGTAATAATCTTGATTTTTAATTTAATGACTTTTTTTTTCACTCTGTAGTCTGAATCATAATGCAGTAAGTGCATGTCTCATCGACCTCCACCAGGGGAAAGATTATTTTCCATGTTGGCCATTTACCACTGGGTGGCAGTCCTACTGTATTTACTTTGCTGTAACTATTGCACCACTGCAGAGGAGTGTCCTGCACTGTGCAGGGCACAGCCGGTACTGCAGTGATTGCTGCCAGCAGTACGGGCTAATTTCAAGACTCGTGTGAGGTTCAGGAGAGTTATTTCCTGGAGAGCAACAAGGTAGGTCAGGGTAAACAGAGTAAAACGAAACCAAATAATAATAACAAATAAATAAATAAATAAATAAATAAAGGCAAAACAGCCAATACTTTTGGTATTTCCATAACCCTGTGCAATTCCATTGGGCTATGAAAGCAACTCTTTCATGAAAGCATCAATGTTTTAGATCAGGTATCATGACTTTCAAATATTTCAGACAGAGCATCACTTCTGCATCTTCTCTCATACCTGTGTCAGGTTTGTGGGACGTGTTGATATAGAGGTATCTCCTTGCTTTCAGCGGTTTTACGCCTGGGAAATAAAATAGAGATACAGAAGAATCTCCAAAGCCTGGAATACAGGGTGAATGGGCCTTACTCTAGAAAACATAAAACAACAAGTCAAGGATCACAGAAGAAAACAATGGGACCTGTGGCCACATATATACAAGGTATGCATCACAATCCCCACATGAATCCACTTTCTATGTTGTGCCAGATATGGGCTAATGAAAGTACACAGGCAGATCAACTCCACAATATTGGTTTTCCCAACAGGAAGACTTTGGATGTACATATGTACCCTCTTTACAGAGGGATCTGCACATAACAAGGAATCAAGATAGTGTGTGTGTCTGTGTATGTGCATGTGTGTGTGTGTGGGTATGTGTGTGTCTGTGCATGTGTGTGTGCTTCCTTAATCCATAACATTCACAGTTTTATAACACAACAAGATTACTGCATCACTTCCAATGCTGCAGAGTTGCAGCATTAGTAGTAACTACAGTTTCCCAAAGCAGATAAATCTGTCTAATGTAGATACATGAATCTAATGTCCATGCATTAGTCCAACTGAGATACATTAGTACAGTATCGATACATAGATCGTTACAATGAACAGTGCCTTGGACAGACAGAGATGCCATCACAGTCAGTCCAGACACATTAATAAAGTGCCTTACTAGGTTATTGCATAATCTGATGTCTGTCTTATTGCTTCCATTGAAAGCAAGAAGGGAAATGCACTCCAGTCTTGGAGGGCAGTGGGCTGACAGTGTGAACAATTAAAAAAACAAAAGAAAATCTTGCCACAGAGCTTTGTTCCAGTGAGACGAAACATTGTTGTGCAATGCTAAGATTAAGTCAAACTTGACAAACAAAATGTTTTGTGAAATCTCGTAGCATAAAATAACACTAAAGTCACTTTCATGATTTCCTGTTTTGTGCACCCACTCTACACTGGAAGTTTAAAAGTGCTGTACTGTTTGTATGCAAGGCCAGGTTACTGCACTCTGGTATCAAAGTGCCTCTTGGTATAAGCGCACACGTGTTTGTGTGTGTATGTGTGTGTGTGTGTGTGTGTGTGTGTTTGTGTATAGCTTTCAGCTGTCATAGTTATTCAGGCTATGTGTGAGGGTGTGGCACACCATGTGTGTGAGAGTGAAAGTGCTGCACAGAGCCGCTTCTTGTTTCCAAAGGGCAGCGGAGCCACACACACTTCTCACCAGGTCAAGTAGAAGTGACACTATAAACACATTGCTGACTTTTTCCTTTGCTTGCAACAACATCAGATTATTTCTTAAATTTTACAAGTAGCTTAATTATAATACATGATACCATACAAATTTAGGTATTATACAGTACATTCTCAAAGTTTTCTTATTTGTTGTCCAGATTTCTCCGCCTTCTCAAAACTCTTTAACACTGCAGTCTGTACCTTCAATTAAAACAAGAAAAGATTCAGTCCAGACTATCCATAGACCCAAAGAGAACAAACTATGATCTCCAGTGCTCAAAATATTTAGATACAATCACAGGATGTAGTTGTAAGCAACACTGAACTGAAAGTTTTGGCTAGTTGATGAGTCACACTTAAAAATAGGCCATCTACCTCTCAAGATATTAACACATTCATTTGAAAATAGTATTAACATACTAAATATAATTGTTATAATTAAATAAAATATATTTTTGGACTATAATTAGACTAAACATCTATTCCCTGACAGAGTCTTTACATTCTTTTGCAGTGATCTGCCTAATTATTGTGCTCCCAGTGTCATGGGGCCCATATTAAAAGATTTATTTGGATGTAATAATTTAGCATACATGTGTAAAGGTGCTTTCTTATGGCTTCCAGAAGAAGTCTGTATTGGAAACAAGCCAGTTAGGATCTGCACATGAGTGTGGAAATGAGGGATTGAACTGTTATCTTTCTTTCTCCACTTTTTGCCGAGGTGCCATTAAGAAAAGTGCCTTCTTACTTCTTAAACTCTACTCTAAACTACTCTACTAGAGCTGCTCAGCTTAATAATTCCAATTTATAAATGCAAAAACCTTGCTTCTTTTGAGTCAGTGTAAAATGTCTGTCAACCTCCTTTCATCACAAATACCTGCAGGCCATTACTTTAAAAGAAGAGTTGCCTTCAATCACCCTGACCTGGTAAAGGGGTGTGATAAAAAGTTATAGCAGTGTTGGGAGATCCTAATCAAGCATCGACAGAGCTGCTGTCAGTTGAGGTCGATATGAAGGGTTAAATGGGACCATAAAGAGACACACAGAAATGTTCCTGTACTGCAGTGCTCAACAACATATACTTACATGAAGTTATATAAAATGCGCACATGCTAAAAATGCATTGGTTATTTGTAAGAAGCAGCATGATTAAATTCATTCCTTTCTATAGAGAGCTGGGTAGTCTAGGGATTGTCATTGATGAGGGGTAGGGTAGGTTGTTTATTTTTTCTTTCCTTTTTTTGTTAAATACGTTTTCTGTGTTTTTATCCTCCCACCAGCAGGGGGAGCAGAAGCGGAACAGGCACCTGTGTTTCATCTACAGCAAAACAATAAAACCTGTGCAGAACTGGATCCTTCAGTCACCTAAGAAAGCCCAGAGGTCACAGCCTTGCTATCTGTGTTCATGAACCAAACACCCAGCATCGGGTCAAACCTGGACCCAGCAGTAAACATGCAAGTTGAGGTTCAGGACGGCATGGCAGTAGTTCAGGTTATTAACTAAAAGGTCAGGGGAAAAAATATCTGCAGCTAGGTATTTAATTGGTAAATGCTAAGAAGCCATTTTACAAGCCGCGTTCAAGAATGTGATTTTATTATAGTTGGTTATGACTGAAAAAGATTTTGTCTGACATTTGTAAACAAGTTTTTGCTGAATGATCTTCTGGTTCAGGCTCACAGGCGTTAATGTGTCAGGGAAAGTGAAGGTTTTGACAAAAGCGTCCAAGCAGCTTTGTGCTGTTCACCAGTTCATACTGTATGGCAGTTTGTAGATTGTGGAAAAGAATCTGTTCCCACTGCGTTGCTTGGGTCCAAGTTTGACTTACATTGTTACATCAGAGCTCCTTGAAACTGTCAGACACGCTTGTGGCTTATTTATGAACATATTTTGGCAGTCAAGTGATGAATTTCGTCTATGAATTCACAACTTAAGTCAAATAAGGATTAGCTTTCTGCAAACCTAATCCTCTAAAGTCATTGAAATATAAATACTATTATTTGTAGCATGGTTGTAGTTTTAAGATTTTTTAAAAAGAAAAAACTCCTTTGAAGACGTAACCTGAATAAGAAAATATGAGGTGATGAAAACCACAAGTATGCTGAAGTGAGTAAGTCAAGGCAGAGACTGTTCACTCAAGGCTCTGCTGAGGTGACAGTGTTAGGTTCCAGTATGATGTGTGACCGAGTTCGATAACAGAGGCTGTACACTGTGTTACAAATGGGCTGCCGTGTAGGTGAGAGAGCGATCCAGGCCTGTGCACATTTGACACTTCCCAAATCTCAAGCATGATTTAAAATAGACATTTACATGTTGTATTAGTTAGCCACTAGTAAGATAAAACAGTCCATTGATAACAGCATTTCCTCTCAGCGTGTACATTTGTCTAACATATATACAAACATACAGACATACTGCATTATGCTCATGCCTTTGGTGTCCCTTTGTTGTCAGCTTTGGCTCCTGAAAGTCCGTTTTCTGTGTTGTCGTTCCCTGAGCTCACCAGGCACTCTTTACTGTGGGTGACAGAGAAAGCAAAGCAACATGGCAGCAATAAGGGTTAGATGTACAGCATGCATATCTATATAGAGCCTGATCCTCAAAGCTTCAAAAAGTGATCTTGTAAAGGACACAATGTGGTAATAGGTAATTAAGGTTTTCCTGAAACCCATATCAAAGACACTAATTGTGAGAGCTCAGGAACTAAAAGTGCCTTCTTGCTTGCAACTCTTCTTACGCTTAGTATCAGATTTCATAAATAGATTTCTGGCTTTGCAACTCACTACTGACAGAGCAATTGGGGTAGAGGAGAAGAGACAAAGTGGAGATACCATTTGTCTTTCTCTTTTTTTGTCAGACAGGCAGTTCCCCGGGTAGTTTATTAGCTGCCGTCGCAATGAGCAGCCAGATATTATCCGCACGGCAGGATTGCACCTGTGTGAGCCACCAGTTGCCACACTTATTCTATAAAGAGCAGCAAGCATAACATGACCAATAGTAGCCTAGTCTCATATTAACCATTTCAGGGGACAGCACTGACCAGATATTTTCAAGAAACAAAATTTAACTTCCCTTTAAGCCCATGAATAATTATGTTTTGAGCTTCATGTTTGACTACATTATTAAAGGTACATAACATTCTCGCAATATCCTTCCTCTCATTTTGTACGTTTTCACTGTGTTTTGCAACACAAATAGCAATTACCCTGTTTGATGATGTGTGCCTGAGTTTATTCTAACATTGTCCTGGAAACAACAGCTCAGTGCACAGGCCGTTTGATCAAGATGGATGGTAACACTGTGTGACAGAGAGAGGAACGATAGCCCTTTCAAACAAGGCCATTTGAGCTGTGCTCTCCACTGGGGTCACTACATTTCTGTTGGGGGGAAATTACGGAGGATAGAGCAACTTTAATTATGCCATCTTGGTTTTGCAAGTGCCAAAAAACACAAAAAAGAACCAGGGCTTTTTGTCATTTTGTACCAGCCAGCAAATAAGATGCATGTCTCTCCAGCTGAACTTTTGCACTCTTTACTATGACAGATATAAACTGATTTTGAAAGGAAACACTTTGAAAACCATATAGGTACATATAGAATTCATACTGCCACAAAAAGACAACTGATGTGTAAACTTGTGCTGTGTTAGTGAGGGGAATCAAGCACACACTGTCTGGTCTGGTCTGAATGAATCGTCTCAACTGCCCATGCCAGTGTCCATCACAGCAAATTAAGTAATCCTGGAACAACTTGTTCAGTGGGGCTCTTATCAAATTGTGTGTGAAAAGGCCCTGAGGTTAGCTAGTAGAAAGAAACCGATGTAGCAAACAAGATATTGTATCAGAAGAGATTGAAGGACTTGTTCAAGTCTTTTTCTGTGCACATACCCAGATACTGTTCAGTCAATAATCTAACTCCCATAAACTTTATTTGTCTACTGTGATGTTTGATGATGATGATGATAATGATGAGGTGTGCAAATAATTTTTCCAAATAAATTTTCCATCTCAGTTGTATTTTACTTCAGTGTCTTATGTCTGGATTTACCCATATTTCAACTACATTTTAAATTCAAAATAAATTATAAAGTTTCTGAACATAACAGGCAGCATATAAACTGTCATTATTCATTATTGGTCTACTATATATGTTTGTAATGCTGTGTGTAATTACCATCAGACCTACTCACTTCTTCTCATCATCCTTCCGCAAAAAGTGAACGACCAGGGCTTTTATCACCATGACGATGATGACTAAGCCGATGACTCCACCCAGCGCTGAAACAATTATGACTGTCAAAGTGTTGTCAACCTCCTTCACTGAAAAGACAGAGAGGGGATACAGTGAGGGAGAAAGTCCAGCATCCAGAGATACAAAAAAAGCACCGCTTTTGATATCAAAAGTTTTGCTGTTGTTTTTTTTTTTTTTTCTTTTTTGCATGCTGGGTGTCGCTGAGCTTGTGCATTTGTCACTTACTTTGGTCCACCACTCTAAGAGTGAAGATAGCACTGTGGTTGCGGTTCTTTTCTTTTGGGTTCCTGGCAAAACAGATGTACTCTCCTTCGTCTTCAAAAGTGATGTTCCACAGCAGGATGGAGATGTTGTTGCTCTTCGAGGAGCCGACAAACTCCACTCGGTCGTGGTACACACTGACCCTGGGTTCCACTCCCTCAATGGGGATCACAGCTTCACATAACTATGCACATACACAAGCATAGAGAGAAACAGAGTCATACATTTTTACATATATGCACAGGAGATCCATTTCAGCATCCACTTTAGTTGACAGTGTTTTTTTGACACGTGTTTTGTGTGTTATACCTTAAGCATGGTTCCATTGTCATTATAGTGCCAGTTGAAGTAGAGGTTTTTAATGCCAATGCAGGAGGAGTAGGTGCAGGGGAGAAGGACTGTGGAGCCATTCATAGCCTCAACTGAAGAGACTTTACCTGTCGAGACCTCCAGTCCACCAACGCTCCATGCACCTAAACCGAGAGAGAAGGGAGAACGAAGAGAAACATCAGGGAAACAGGAAATCTTTGTAAGCATAAAAAAAACAAGTATCAGGGAAAGAAACTAAAAATCATTTAACAGCACATTGCAGACCACAAATTCTGCATTTTAGAAGCAGGGTGGTGCATTTTAAGGCAGGAATGACAATATAAATAGTCATGTTAGTATATGGAAGTGCTGGCTAGACTGGGATTACTGTGAAAGTGAGAGCTGTTGATGAGTAATGGCATTACAAAGTTAAGTAGCTTACATACTATAAGTGGAGCTTGTGATGTGGCAGCATTATGTCCTCCACTACTAAATTTTACACATATTTACTCCTAAAAGTGATAGTTTAGGATCCAACTGTTTATGTCTCCCCAATGTACAACTACTGAATTACCAGCAATAGAGGAGACCCTGTTGCTGTTAAGGAGACCCTGAATTAAGAAAGAGAGGAAAAAACAACTGACTGACAGATCTGAGTTGACCCTGCAGCAAGACATGCAAGACATGATTCAGTTGTCATGCAATCTGTAGATTTCCTTCACTGAGTCAAAATTAATTATACAGGAAAAACACAAGATAAAACTGCAAGCTGTTTTCAAGACAAAACAAATGAGGAGTCGCAGAATAAAAACATAAAGTTGTATAAACTGACAGCAGGCCGACGCTGCTTTAAAAGTCTCAACCAGCAGTATAACAGCTCGTTTGCCTGCTGCTGAACGCACTTATGGTCTTCTCAGTTTGGAAAGTCTATTGAGCTGCCACCAAGTCACAATGCGGCTGCATTAAACATATTGACCAGAACATTTGACTCATTGTGATGACAAATTCTGAGTGCAAGAGAGAAACATGTTACTGGATATTGGGTGGAGTTTTGGCCTGAATGTTGCCTGTTGCATTCTTGCAGATATACTTTTACCAATATCATGAATGTTATGTTTTTAGCTACTATGGTATACTGGCATGGCACAGACCCCTCTAACCCCTTTTTAGACAATGGGTAGATAGATAGACAGATCATATAAAAATGTTAAACCATAAGCTGTGTACATTTAACAATCTGACTAGCGTCCCACAATTTGATGAGCGCAACAAAAAGATGAAACCTCAGGAATCCTCAGGAGGAACAGGGCGGACAGACATGCAATAGATGTCAATATTAACATAGAAGTTCAGGGGAGCAAAAGGCCAATCAAGGCCAGTCAGCCACTGCTCTCAGCTGCTGAAAGCATACACAGCAAGGTGACCTGGGTGTTTGGCAGGTGGAATGAATGAGAGTGAGTGCCTCTAACTTTTGTCTGTTTTATCAGCCATTACATCTTTAATGCAATTTGTGTCCTGTCATATTGATGTGCAAAGCAGAGGGCGCATGGTGACTCTTTCCTAGTACCACATAGTAGTTTTCAGGTTTTGCAGGGTGGGTAATGCTGGTTATGTTGTGTTTGGGCTCTGTCGGACAGCTGGCTTAATTCTCAGATTGTTGCTCTGGTGTCTCTCACACACTCTGAGGCTATTTTTAAATGCTCCTCTCCACGCGGACCTGCTCAAGATCATGTTGCACTTGGACATGGTGCAAACAGTGTTAGAGTGCATGTATGCCTGTGTGCTTGTGAAGCACTTACATCTATATAAGAATTTCACACCGTCTCCTTTGCAGCTCTGTGAGCTCTTCAGTATTAACAAAATACTAAAACCCTGCCTTCTGGTCATTTTGAAAGACATCACTGTTTACTGTCTCAAAAACTTTGCTCTGGACAGACTCTCTCACTTTGAAGATGGATTATTATTATTTGCTATTTCCCCACATGGCTTTTCCTAACATTACAAGAACTGTGAAGAATAGAGGGAAAACATTTCACTAGGATGTGTCAATAAAGTTTTGGGAGGGCTACTTTTAAAAAGCAAGATTACGAAAGATGCTTAAAAATGTATTTTTTTTTTTTTACCATACTCTGGTATATTATTTAATATGGGTCACATATTCTAAACACTTTGGATTACAAATTTTTTGTCTTACACTTCAAAACAATGTAAATCATCCTAATACATGTAAAACACTTAAATCAGATCATGTAGGCTTTTAATTTAATAAATGCAATTGTATTCTGATTATGATCAATTTACATTGTCACTATATTGAAATTTTATCCAATTTTATCCATCCATTATCCTCCCGTTATCATCCTGGCTTGTATCTAACAGTCTGATGGAGCCTCTCCACAGACGGGGACAGATTGCCAGTCCATCACAGGACATAATGTAGCACAATAATTCTACTATGCACACCCAGGGGCAATTTATAGTCTTTTTTTTATCTAAATATACTTGATATGGCTCTTGGTCTCCAGGGGTATTCTAGCTGTGAGCCAGAAATACTATAGTATTTGTCCAAAAGTACAATAATAATAACAACAATAATAGCAATAATAATAACAATAACTATAAAACATTACATAAAATATATTATGTTGTTTCAAAACCATTTAGTTCTCTAGAGTTAATGTTCAGGTCCTATTATCACATGTACAAAAATCAAACGAGAAAAAATGTCCCTGTTATTAATTATTCAAAATGTACAGCAGCATGTAGCAGGTTCACTGGGTACTGCAATTAAATGGAAGTCAGACTGTGGGCGACGATGATGGATACAGTCTGACTCCTTACAGGCAGTAGATTATCATTATGCCCCCCCCCCCCCCCCCCCATACACACACACACACACACACACACACACACACACACACACACACACACACACACACACACACACTCACACACCATTTTGTGTTGTCTTTCCTCTGTGTCAATATCTCGTCAGTCCAGTAGTTTTGACCTGCTGACAACCTTCAATATTCTCTATGATGGCTAACAGCCATGCTTCAAAATTGAGGACACACACACACACACACACACACACACTCACACATGCAAATCTGTAAATGCAGCCATCCTCGACTCATTACTTATGACTAATTCAATACTTTAGGGTTGTGTAATCATCAAGGAAACAGTGGTGAACAGGCCTTGCAATTAAATCTGCTTTAAATGAATTGAATTCACTCTTTCAGTAACTGTCTGGTCGGTCGAGCATCATAGTCCGATGAGTAAAATGCATTCAAATAATCCATCAGAGCCGCTCTCCTGCAGATGCAGGGCTGATGTGGTAGTGAAGTGCTAAACCTATGCCTGGTCCATTTAAACCATTTCAGCCTGTTCACTTTGGCTGCATCTCTTCTTTCTCTAAATTTGCTCTTTTGTCGTCTCAGCCCTTTCCTCTTGTCTCGAAACATCTGAAATATTTTGACTTTTTTCACTGCCGTCATCTTGACGAGCCTCCTTTGCCTTCGCTAGACAACTCGGGCCATTTGGATTCTCCTTGTTCTTTCCTGTTCTCTCTGTCCTGCTGTCTATCTTGTCTTTTAATGGCCTCTTAGTATTCTTTTTTTGCTGTGACGCTCTCTCCCTCCCTTATTCCTTTTGCTCCGTCCTCCTGTCTTGCCTGCTTTCAGAACCTGTTCCTCTGGGACTCTATAACTAAAGAAGTCGAGCAGAGATGCAGGGAGCTGGCCTGTGTATGTTTGTGTCTTTTTTTGGACCTAAACAGTGGGAGAGTGAATGACACCTTTAAGGTCTGGAATATTTCCTGCTCTGCTGTTGTCGGTCACAATCCTTAGAGTGCTTTTAGAGTGCTGCAGAGTGAATTACTGAATAATCTTTTACCCTCCATCATCAATTAACAACCAGTTAGGGAAATGTGTTGCTATAGTTAAACAAAGGGAGTAAAAAATCATATAACATCATATAACATTCTTTTTAGAATAGTCAATCTAGTATCCCACCAGCCTGGTACTGAACAGTGTTGCAGGCATCAGGCAATGGCAGAGAATACACCCTGGGCAGGTTTTCCAGTCTGTTACAGTGCACACACCCAGTCACTCTTTTACTCACACCTGGGGACAATTTAAGAGTTTCCAATTAACCTTACCATGTATGTTTTGGGACTGTGGGAGGAAACTGGAGTACCCTGAGAAAACCAATGCAGACACAAAGAGAACACACAAACTCGACAGTGAAGGGCCCTCAGGGTAACCTGGAGTCAAACTGTGGACCCTCTTACCATGAGGCGACTGCAGTACTCACAACGCCACCATATCATGCTTCTCAAAATCATTTCGAATGTAATATTTCAGCTAAATTAGTGAGGATGGGATAGTGAGGACTATATAGTAAACTACTTACTCAGCTACAGTGACGCATTAAATTTCTATCATTTAGATGTTGCACTTAGTTATTTAGCCCTAGCAGTTGCTCTTAAAGTAACAATGATGGGATGCAAAACAAGAGCAAGCACTAGTGAACCTCTCTTCAAAATGGCTAACGCAGTGCAACTGTCCAAACCGAGAACGTGATGATGTTTTACATATCTGTGAGTGGTGTCCCCCCTCATGCCTCAAAATAGATTTCACACCCCCCTTGTTTTACACCTCTGCTCTCAACTGTCCTTTTTTTTCTCTCTGTCTCTGCACACCTTCCTCTCCTCTACTGCTCTCTTTGCAGTTTGTCCTGACACCACCTACAGATTCACATACTACGTTAATGTGTTACGGCGTATTCGTGAGCTCAGTGCGTGTGTGTGTGCGCGTGTACATGAGTAATAGTTGGCAACATATGATATTTTTAGCCCCACTATCAAGTGTCTCTTTGTTCCAGTTGGGAAATATCAATATCTGAATCACTGATGGGAGGAAAAGCCACTAAAGGAGTGTGTGTATGTCCTTGGCTGACTATCAAGGTGATGGTGGTGCTGTTTTTTTTTTTTTTTAAGTGGGCCAGATATTGGAGGGTTAATGTATTTCCGAGTGAACCCATAGAGAACTGAGTGAGGACACTATTACCTCTCTTAGAGAGAGAGGAGAGAGAGAGAGTGCTGGGAATAAGCAGGGGAACAGGGATGTGATGAAAGATGTAAAGGGCGTAGGAATTGATGGGGCGGTCACGAGGGATGGAGTGAGGGGAGTGAGCTGTCCCCTCCAAGGTGAGTGAGTGACAGCAGAGGGAGAATTACAACATCAGCTAAGTGACTCAATCAACAGTGGCCAAGGTGGGGTCATGTTTGCACTGCATGTACACAAACACACAGATAGATACACCCTCACTGTGTGCAGGATGAATGACCGATTAACGTATGTTACTGCGTTACAACAAGCATGCAAGGCTTGTTGTGTCTGTCTCTCATTTATTTTCTACTCAGGGTTCTACAAAGGGTTTTATAATATCTTCTTATATGTTAGCACATAGCTACTACTGGACTGAGGCTCATTTTTCTTGTCTGGAAAGTGTGTTTGGTCCACAGCATGATGAATAAGTGGTTAGCACTGTCACCTCAGAGCAAGAAAGACCTGGGTACAGCTTCCAAACAGACCAAGAGCCTTTCTGTTTGTTGTGTGCGTGTTCGTCCTGCATGTGACTTTTCTCCAGGCACTCCTAGATCCTCCAACAGTCCGAAAATATTCAAGTTTAAATTGATTGGACGTGTAAGAGTGAACAGTGTTAGTGTGTGCATGTGTGTGTTTGTGTGTCTGCCCTGCAATTGACTGGCGACCTGTGCAGGGTGTATTCCCTGCCATCACCAAATGTGTGCTGGGACAACTTCCGGCAAATCCCCATGACATTGTTGAGATACAAAGCGGGTAAAATAATGGTGGGGATGGACATATGTTCCCTCCGGTCAGAATAATGTGTGATACTTTGATAATCACTGGTATTAAATAATGTTATGACGAAAATTAATTCATTTTTTGGAAAAAAAATCCCCCAAAACACTGGATATTCCGATTTTGAGCTTATTTTCCCTTCATTTCATGTCTGGCTTAGGTTCTAACATTTGTTTCATTCATGTTTTCTCTGGCTGCATTTTCAGTGGCAAAAGGGTCTGCTGAGAGAGAGAGATTGCTGCAGTGTTTTGGCAAAGATTCCTGGAACCAAGGAAAATATTTTTTTCTACAGATGTGTAACATGCACTTTTAGATAACTATATTTGTGAACACAGTTCACACCATGATGGAATAAAGAACTAGAACTGCACACAAACAGTTGATTCCTGCTCTGAAAATATCTGATAGGTTGCTCCTGGGTATTTGCTACACCCCATCCAACAAATTTGGTGGAAATCATTTGAACAACTGAAGTGTAATCTGCAAACTCATACACAGACAGCAGTGAGACGCAGCAGCCATGGTGGGCGAACACAGTCGTATTGTGGTACAGGAAAATGGAGAACAAAGTTCCCATGAATCAAACAAATGTGCAAGATGAGAATGAGGAGTTTCATGCATATTGCTCTGTACAGCGTCTTCCTGCAAAATGGAGGCAAGGTAGTTAACCTTCACATCAGCAGCATGTGACACCTCACTGTTTTCTTGTGGCATTGCTGCTGGTCCCATTTTGTCATTTAAGCTTTGAAACAAGATAGTCCTATCTCGCCTCAGCTTCATCAGACACGTCAGGCCTTGTTGCAAATAGTAACAAAATAAAAGAAGGTGACCTACTAATTACGACAGCAAATACCTCAAGGGTGAAGCAACACAGGGATCCAACGCCACACTATGCTAAGTCATTGAGTAAAAGCCAGCATCATGTTGCTGGTTGCTTGATAAATAAATTTATGACCCGATTGATGTGAGTGAGGATTACATGATCTGATATTTTGTCTTAATAAAACTAAGACTGTGTACTCTGGAATATGGATTAATGTCTTGCAACACCAATCACAGTCCTCACCTAGAGTGTAAGTGACTCTATATTGGTCATCTATTCAACTCTACTCAAAGAAATACTTGGAAAAAGTGTCTACATTTCCATATCTAATGGTACTAATCTCTCTCTCTCGTGTATATGATGATATATATATATATATGAAGTCAGAAAAGACTAAAATTGTGCTTTCCAGCATCCCCTCTCTATCCAAATGCGGTAAAAATTATGTATTTTCTGCAATGAATAACAGTTTAAGTGACATTTAAAGAGAATTGTTTGAAAACTCACCTCTTTATGCCATTAACATGTTGATGTAATCATATACAAAACTATTAAAATAAGTTCTTCAAATTATGCAGTAACGACTTATGATATTCCACCAAATATCAGCTTTTAAAATGCATCATGCTTTTTTCTATTTTTGTCACGATCAAGCATTAATAATAATGTGAATTTACCGGTAATCATAGCTACAATATTTTTAGCGTGACATTGAAATTCTCAAGTGGAAAAGTGGAACTGAATGTAAGAAGTATACAGTGAAAACTAAAGGAACACACTAATATTATAGTTGAAATACAGCCACAAGAAAAATCTATTTGTTGGATGCAGAATGAAGTAAAAACCCAGCACAACATTAAATATTATTAGATACAGTTTGTCTAAAAATGACCCTGATATTAATTTCCTCACGCACACCCTAGGAGCTTGTTTTTGTGCCTCATGGCTTCACTGTTGGCCGTGCAGAGTTACAGAGGAACTGGGAGCCAGGAGGAAATGTTGGGATGTGGGGGCACTATTGGCCGCTACAACAAAACCAGGGAGTGTTTGAGTAAAAGAGCAGATCACCACTGCACCATACGTCATGAGCAGCAACACTCCAACTACATGCACAGGCAAAGACACACACACACAGATGATTTTTTCAGTTCTATGAAAACCACGAGTTTGTCATTTTATTATTTTGCCTTTGAAAATGGCTGCGTATTTGATAAAGGCAAGAGGAGTCATTCAGCCCGGTGGCCAAACATGAAACGTGTCCAAGTTCAGATGAATGTGAGCTGCATGGCGCTGACCTTGATGCCCTCTGTGAAGCAACAAGTAAACATCACCTGTGTCATCGCCCCACACCTCAGGTGCGAACACAGAGGCAGGCAGGATGGGATGAAGCACAGCAGATAGAGCAGCATGTTAGCGTGGAATCATGCAATACAGGTATGGATTTACTGTGACAGCTGCAACCACCCACCCAGGCTGAAAACAGAGGAATGGAGGAAGGCGTATAGAGGGGCAAGTTTCAAAGCCAAGCAGAGAGGGATTCACCCTATCACCCTGAAAGTGCAGTGTTGTGGTGAAATTCAGAGATGCAGCAGAGGGGTGAGGGATGACAGGGCAGTGAAGGTAGATGTATAACTCACCCAGGAGCAGTGCAACTGCCAGACCAGCGTGAAGTAGATCCCCTGATCTCAGCCGACCAGAAACACTCGAACCGGTGCTGTCCACTGACGCCATGACATCCAGTCTGTCCGTCCGTCTGTCTGTCTGTCTGTCTGTCTGTCTGTCTGTCTGTCTGTCTGTCTGTCTGTCTGCTCACCCTGAACTGAGTCCAATCTATACAAACGTGTGTGTGCTTTTCTTCCTCTCCCCCCTCTCTCTCCTTGAGTATCTTAGAGTCTGAAGTCCTGCTTTCTCTTTCTCTCTGTCCCTCCCTCTCCTCTCTCCTCCTCTGCTCCCTGTCCCAGAAATGAACAGAGGGAGAGGACAAATTCCTTCAGGGAGCTCTCTCTGCGTCCCCTGCGCTGCACCCCAGCAGCCCAGGAAAGCGCAGGGAGAGACGCAAGCGGCAGACTGCAGCACTCGGACGAGCAGCTCTCGCTCCCTTTTTCTCTATCTACCTAGCTATCTATCCCCTTTCCTATTCCTGTCCTGTCGTCGTTCCTTGCAGACTGATTATCCGGCAGAGAGCTCCAGGAAGAGGAGGAAGATGAAGAAGAGGAGAGGCGCAGAGGAGAGGAGAAGAGACGCGGCAGCGGCGGCGGCGGCAGCGGCGTCAGTCAGCTTTACCGCTCCAGCGGCAGAAGCGGCAAAACCCCACAGGGGTAGACATAGGCTGCAGGAGGAGGAGGGTGGGGAGGAGGAGGAGGAGGAGGAGGAGGAGGAGGAGGAGGAGAGCACACCAGAGGCACGCAAGGGATGCTGGAGCAGAGCCAGCAGCAGAGGCAAGAGTGTGCGCGTCTCCCCAGCCGGCTCAGGGAGAAATGAGAGAGAGAGACAGAGAGAGAGAGAGAGAGGGGGGTACTGCAGAGGTGGAGGTGAAGAGAGTGAGAGAGAGAGGAGGAGGAGGGGGTTGAGTGAAAGGAGGGGGTGATAACTGGCACCGCGCGCGCGCATGCACGCGCGCACGCACGCACGGCCAGCGCAGTAAGGCTGAGTCAGCCCTCCTCAAGAGGGTCTCTGAGTCGGATATGGGCTGGGTGCTTCACCCACACCACACATTCCACTGACTTAACTGCATCATTTACTCCTGTCTCCACTTTCATGCGTCTCCCATTTCATGCTCAGACCTCCTCTGATTTGGCAGGGCCTGATACATTGGTATGATGTGATCTTGTCCACTGGCAAGCTTTCTATTAAATGACTCATGTTTTATCCCCCCCCCCCCCCACCTCCCACCCCCTCTTGAGCAGGACTGTGTGCATAGAGGGGCTTGCACTAAAGGCAGACAAGCTTTAGAACTGTACAGTCTTAGTTTTTTGGTGTTGTTGCACTGGATTTGTGTCTCCAGCATACACAGGGTGAAGGCAAAGAACACATCCTCGACACGTCGCCAGTTCATACAGGACAGACAGACAGACACACATGCACACATTCACACACACTACATGCATGCAAGCACACACACCGTTCATTGTCATACTCACACCAAGGGGCAATTTTGAGACAGTGCCTCCAACTTATCTAAAACATGCATGTTTTTGGATTGGACTACAGGGAGAAAAACAACATGCCGCTTTGGTAATTTGACCAAAAAACAAATGCCAAACGCTGCTTGCTGTTGCTTAACTTTCCAGCAACCAGCTGTTTCAGCTTACTTGCAGTTTAACAATGCACCAGTTTTCCTGCAACACATTACATTTTACAGCTTTCTTGCTTCAAAAACAGTTACCCCATCCACTGTGTTCTTTTTTTTTTTTTAACATGACTTTTGTCTGAAGCTCAGTGCATCCAAGCCAAACCGGGCACAAGGCCCAGACAACATCCATTAGGTTCTGCGCACCAAAGCAGAGCCTGTCCTACATTGTCATGGCTCATAAAATCAGTACTATCAGCAAAGCTGTAGAAGATCTCCACACTGTCTCTCCCTGTCCTACACTATGTTGTGTCACTTTCACTGAAAGTGTCACACTCTATCAGAGGAAGCCGGTCCTAGTTTACATGTCTTCAGAGTAAGCTTAGGAAGTGTATCAGGACAGGAATGAAGCCGTCAGGATGTTACACAACCATGGCACCTTGTTGGACATTGATGGGAGAAAAAGTGTTCATCACCTGTACACAGCTACACTCTGTGTATCACCACCACACTGCCTGCTGTACACTGGAACCCCCTCACCCCTTAGTCTATCCACATTTCACAGGAAATGAATCATTTTCACCACACAAAGTCACTATCATTGCTCCAGACTCTTCCCACTCACCACATCACTGCAGACTGCTCATCTGGCGGCCGACTCAGTTTTAAGTCTTCTCATTGCAAAACATAAAATGTATCTGCGAGCTGTAGAGATTTTAGTTTGTGCTTTTTCCACAGTCGAAACTCATGCATGTTTATGTTGATTGGAGAGTCTAAATCGGCCCTATACTGTTGGCTTCAGCATAGGCTTTAGCCACCTTTTGCAACACTGTACAAAGCAGGTAAGATCATGTATGATGTAGGGAAAACTACATAAACGCAATGTGTTCCAAAGAAGCTACAACAGTGTCTCTGATTTACTGCAGCATCTAAATACCAATTGAAAATAATATGGCACCTTTCATTTCTGTGATGTCTTGGCACCATGCAACGCATTTGTGCGATTTCTGGGATGACTTGGCACGACGCATATGTGAGATGTTTTGGCATCATTTCCAGCTCCCTAGAGTTTTGGCACATCGTGGGTTGTTGCTTATTCTGTGATTATCTCACAGTCTGACAGTCATTATGCTGATTTTTCAATGAGCAAATAAAATGATTGTTTACATGTTATTGTGTCTTCCAAATTTTAACAGAAAGATTAATGTATAAGACATGTGACATATTGAAAATGATGAAAAAATGTACCACTCCCAGTTGTCATTTCCCATCTTCTACCCTGTATTTCCTTCACTATTCACACAGTTATGATGGATGCTTGACCTCTGCAACTGTCACATGTACACACATGCACACTTCAGCTCAGGTGATCTGTCTCTTGGAATTTCATGTCATTTCTAGATTCAAGTGTGCGTGTGTCTGTGTATCTGTGTGTGTGTGTGTGTGTGTGTGTGTGTGTGTGTGTGTGTGTGGGGATGGTGACAGTGAGATGCAGCAAGCTACATGTGGCTAAATATACACTAGCGCAAGATACACAAAGACACACATGTTTAAGCAGAAAGGGACACTGACATGCAAACATGTGGTGTTACATGCATATGCACACCAACACATGGTCACATGTGAGCACACGCATGCACACACCTGCTTCTGGACAGGGTGACCTTGGACGCTGTGTGGAGGGGGAGGGCGGAGCGAAAGAGGACATTATATTGATGAGAGGAGAGGAGGAGGCGGGGGAGGAGGTTAAGGATCAGGAAGGGTTAGAGGAAAGGGAGGTTCAAGGAGAGGATGGTGGTATAAGAGTAAAGGAAGGAAGATAGGACAGGGGGAGGACGAGAAAAGCTGGGATGGGGGGCGACAGGAGCGAAGGGGAGGAGAGATGACAGGAGGCAAAGGAGGTAGGTGATATGAAGGAGGGAGGGAGGGAGGGAGGGAGGGAGGGAGGGAGGGAGGATCTGTTTCTGGGACGGCCAAGGCAGTAAAATGCTGCAGTGAAGCCGAGCTGGTCCGAACACAGAGAGCTCTTGGCCCCGTCCATCTCTTGCTCTCTCGCCCTTTCCATACATCCATCCTCCCACCCAGCACTCTCACCACACACTCTGATTAACCTTCCTCTCACCCCATACTTCCACCTGTCTCTCCCTCCTCCCCCTCCCCTCCTCCCCCTCTTTCTGTCTCTCTCTCTCTCTCTCTCCCTTTCTCTCTCTCTTTCTCTCTCTCTCTCGCTCTCTGCACCAGCCAGTGAGTGAGCAGATTTCAGAAAGCATCCTGAGTGGAGGAGGACAAGTGGGGTGGGCCTCTCTCTGTCTCTCCTTTTCCTCTGCCCTTCTTTTCTCCTCTTTTTCCTCCATCTAAGCAGGCCACTCTCTTCTCCCACACCCATTCCATTTTTATCTCCTTGTTGCTGCTTTTTGTGTGTTGTTGCATGCCTACAAATGTTATCACCTCTGTTCCTGTCTTACCACTCTATTTTGTCCCCATGCATTGTGCTCTTCTTGTCTGTCTGTCCAACCTTGTCTGTCGGGGAGGAACTGGGAACATCCAGAGGTGAGTGCTGTCTAAAGTTATGAGTAAGTCTGCTGCAGCAATTCAGATGCACACACACTCACATACACACACATGTGCACACGCCTGCTTTGTAAGTTGTATGGAACCTTGACAGAGCAAGCAGCTGGACTCTGTGGATATTTATGTGTTGCCTTGTTGTGCATCCTTGTGTGGTCTCATAGTTTGGAGTTGGATTTTAGGAGACTAGCGTGAAGCTGGGACGATCTGCTTGATGCTGGCAAAATATTGGCTTGTTGTGGAGAAGGTTTATTTAAAAAAGTTCCAAAGTATATTTTCATTGTGTGTGTGGGTGCGTGTGAGACATAACATAGAGAAAGAGAAAATAAGATAAAAGAGCTAGCGATTTTGTTTCTTCAGATTCCCCTCACTGCATATACTTTGAAGGATATACTGAGACAGAAAGTTTTAATAAGCTGTAATAAAATAATCTTCACATCTGACACAACATATTTAAAATGGATGGAATGTGGCTTACATATTTACCTAAACTGACTTTTTAATTGTGATTTTTTAAAAACGTATGTTTGATAGCAATAGATGGTGAGCATCATGATGGATGAGTGGTTAGCACCTCATTACAAGAATGTCTCAGGTAGACCGAAGGCCTGTGTGGAGTTTGCATGTTTTCCCCTGTCCAGGTAGTCCAGGTTGATCAGAGATTCTGAATTGCCCCTAGTTGTGAGTGTCAGAGTGAATGGTGTCTTTGTGTGTGCCCTGTGGTGGACAGGCGATCTGTCTGGGGTGCATTCCCTCCCTTCACCCTATGTGTGCTGGGACAGGCTCCAGCAGACCCCTGTGGCACTATTAAGGTACAAAGTGGGTCAGATGATGGATGGATGGGTAATTCTGTTGATAACTGTGCTAGCTGTTTTAACAGTCAAATTCAGTCAACAATGTGGTGTCAGGAAAGAGTGATGTAAACTGTCTTGTAGTGTTTTTTTTGTATGGTTCTAAATACTGGTTTAGGACAGGGCTGTTCATGGTCTGTGTTATAGATTGTGTGTAAAATATATCCTGTGTCTGCGGAATCTGAAAATACATACTCTACATTCACAAAGTCACCTCTGGCTGAGTCTCAGTGGAGCAGCTCCAGGTTGTCCTCTGTGGTGAGATCAGAGTACAGCTTGGCTTTCTGGGACTTTTGCAGCGGTATAACTGCTTGCATATGCAATGTACAAAAGCTGTTATACTGTTAGAGATGAAAAGATGACTAAGTTGTATTACAATACAAAGTATTGCAGCTGTCTGGAAACCATGGCCAGGCATATTTGATAGAAGTCATTTTGCTATGCTGAAAAAAATATATTCTATGACGCAATGATATAAAGGGATACAGGGTATGTAAAGGGCTCAAATTCATTTGCCAGCTGGGTCCCTGCTCGGGCTCATCTGTGTGAAGACTCCCCCTGTCTTTGTCACCTCAGTGTGCGTTTTGTGTTTTTCTCCTGGTGCAAAGACATGCTAATTAGATGATGTGTAGACTGTAAAGTACAAGTAGTTGTAAATGGCGGTGTCAGTAAGTGTCAGGCCAGTAACAGACTGATGGTGCAGGGCAGACAGAATTTTAACAGGCATTATGACATGTCAAGAAATGCAAGAAATTGAATTACTCAAGTGCTGTGAAAAAATGCAACATCTTGATTGATTGATTAATTCGATGTTTTGTATTTACTCTGCCTGCTGCACATTTCTGTGGCCTAATCATATTTACTCTTACTTGTCACACCTCATTAAAACCATACAATTGACTACTTTTATGAAGAGAAACTACACCAACATTGAGTTCATCTTAACCAATCCAGCCCAGGGTCTTCATCCGGCCTCACCAGAAAATGAATTGCCCATTGCTGGTGCAGGGTCTAGTCACTTGGTCAAGAGGTACCTGACCAATGTAAGCATAACCCCAGGCAGCAGGTAGGGATAATAGTTGGGTAAGAAAGCCACACAGTGAAAGCTGTGTTGATTTCCTAAATCATCTTTATTTAAAATACATAATGTGATGACAGCTGCTCATGTAGAGACAGCACAGTGCAAGCATTAGTTTGGTGTTCACTAACATTTAAAGTGATACAAGAGCAACTATTCAGGGCAAACTCATAGCATGTGGTGGAAGACAGCAATGCACAATGACACACACTACATGTACATGACACAGTGCTAATGTTTGTTTCTGATTGACAAATACGGTATATACAAAATACAGTAAAGTATGTAACTTGGTATTGCCGATAAATCCCAACTGAACACCCGCACCAAGGTGGCCCCAAATCTCAGCCAGCCATTACCTTGTAGGTCAACCGCACAGACCCTGCAGCAACATGCATCACACAGCAATGTCATGGGCTCCTCCAAATAAATAACCCTACAGTTATAAGGATGTCTGAGCAGTTTTGATTTAACTCGAAAACTCACCATTTTGCTTTTTGGATATGTATTAAAGATCCAGTGTGTTGGATTTACAAGGATCTTAAGAATATGGCTGGGGCCTAGAACTGTGTTTTTCTAACCTTAGAAGGACCTTTATATGTCTACAGAGGGAATGGGTCCTTTTCACAGGGTGTGCCCTGCCTCTATAGTCGCCTAGAGAGGACAAACCGCAGGCTGTATGCCTAAGGTTTTAAGGTTTTCATGTAGTTAGGAGCAAGTCCTTCTGCAGCCTCATAATATGTAGAATAATCACTCACGATCTATTGAAAGGGTTACAATCTGCAACTACACCACTAGACACCAAACAATCCAGCACAATGATCCTTTAAATTACCATATTAGCTTTACTGATTTATGCAACACACCATCATGACTGTAATTAAATTAGTGTGCTGCTAAAGATGTGCTTTGATACCTCACAAAAGACTTCACCCGTAATGTTGGAAAGAATTATAAAATTGTAAACAATTAAAAGAAGGGATAACCCTACAGACAGACCAGTACAGTATTTTTTTGACAACATCAGGAAACAGGACTGTCAGGCCACCAGATTTGGAAGCACAAATTACACTCCGATAACTGGACAACGCAGCTAACCATCTTGAGATATTACTCAAGGTATCATAGATACCACTTTGTGACATAGCTAGCCTGTCATCACAACATAGTCAAAACATCATAGGACATTCAGAGGTTAACAAAGCTCACATGCTGTAACATGTAAAACTGCCATTAAATATTTATCAGGAATCTCATTGTAACATTTTTAACATTGAGGGTGCTCCAAACAAATGTATGATCAAATAAAAGTTATATTAATATATTTATCATTTATCAAACCAAACATTGTCATGCCGTGTTTCTTTTACAACAGCTTCACATTCCAAAATACCATTGTGATAAAGTGAGATTTAAGTGATTTCCTCATTTCCTTCACTCCACATGCTCGCCATTGTGATTACATTAGAAATGGCATTAATGTGTTGATGTGCAAAATAATATTGACAGTTTAAACACCACTGTTGAGGTAAAGGCATTACTTTGGAGACAGAGCTAGGATGTAAGTTTTAAAAATTTTAGAAGGTTTTCTTTAATATATTAATCTGCTTTAAAATACACACTAAAATGTGTTTGTATTGAGGTACAATGGCTCAAAGTCTTTCTTTTATATTCTATATAAAACCAGTTGGGATTCAAGCTGAAGTTTGAATAAAAAACAATATATTATCAGAGTCTGCAGGTAAGCTTTACCTTCTTGATATGAAATATTGATATTATTACTGTTTCTGGATATTTTTAGAAAAGGCAGTTGAAACTCATCAAAGTGCAACCAAATACCTCTGACACTATAAATGATTTTTTCAAGCAAAATATATAAGCACGTATTTAAAGTAAAATCTAGATATACATTATTTGATAAATGGCATGAATGCATAAACATGCTTTGACTGACTCACACTGTTGTGGTCCTCTGGGAAACTCAGCAGAACACAACTATTAACTTATTTTTTTCTTTTGGATATGCTCTGTATGACATGCTTTCATGGCAGTATAGTACACTGTACATGCTTCAGTCTGCAAAAAAAAAAGAATGCCATCTGACTATTTGTAGAAACATACTAACTAAACCATGGGTCTATCAGTAAGCTTATGTGTTAGTCATGTGTAAGCATCTTATATTTTCATTTGGCTCATTTGGTATCAAACTTTGCAACCTTTTGCCTGTTGGCAAAAAAAAAAATCAAATTTTTTGTCTTCAAAAGAAATTGGAGTCAGTTTACATCAGTTAATGGTTTTTATCCAATGCCTGTTATTATCATTGTAGAACAGAAAATGAGAGGAGAGCTTAACACAATCCCGAGCAAATTTTCTGATGCAGTGTTAGTAAATCATTGCACATTGTATTACAGTATTATATTAAGAAGTACGATTGTAAATTGTGTATTAAGACTCATTTTAAGTTTTTAAAAACAGAAACAAAAACTGAACTGAAATTTGTGCCTGGTAACCAGGCACACTAATGCATCTTTCCTCAATCATCGGTGTGGACAGCACAAGCAGTGCTAACTACACTAGAAACATAAACACTTGGCCTTGCTGTATATAAGAGTTAAGAATTAGTTCAAACTTTACAGGAACTCCAAACACATTGCTTTAACTCACTGCACTTTTACCAGTGAAGTTGTTCATTTAGAAATGATTTCTGATGAACCAATAAAAACATGAGACACACAGAAGACAAAGGCAGTACCAGAAGATAAGACATTACTGGAAAAACATGTCACCATCTGACATGTCCAAGCAGGAAAAGCAAGTGTAAGAGCTTTGCTCACTATCACTTTGGCTTTGCCATAGATTTCCTTCTTGATTATTTGTTCAGCAAAATATAGATGCAGTAACTCCACCATTGTTTTGTGTCTTCAAAATGTGGCAGTTAATGGAAAGCGATTTTTGCACACAACTACTGTTGATGTGACAGGGAACATTTGTGCTTTTTCTGCCTAAATTTTTGCCTAAAAAGTGTGAGCAGAGAGAGGGGTCCACCTCCACACATACAAGGAATGTCTGAGAATGTAGACATCACGAAGACAGACAAACAGCATTTGGTTGAGTCACTGACTTTTTGTTGGCTCTTTAGTAACAAAGGCCAGCGGCGGAAGAACATTACACATGCACTGAGTGTGCATCTATGTTAAGACATGGTGCCCGCTCAGGCAGCTGAGAGACATGGCTTTAAGGCAATGTTGAGAAAAGCTGGATTCACAGTATGTTAAACTAAAACATTTTGGATTGTGGATGTCGTGAGTCAGTGGAGCAGAGAGGAATGATATGCACACAACACTGTAATAAGCTTTAGCGTCCATGCCCACTATTATATTATTACTGGGAAATTAATGGTGGATCTACCATCAGCCAATAAAATTAGAAACTATTGCTGTAAAATTGTTAGTTTTCCATATTCAAACTACACAGCACAATCAAATTATATCAATGTCTACTGCACCACCGTGGCTCAAAATGGAAAGTCATACTGCCCAGCCCTAATCTTTCATAAGATTTGCTCTGAAAATGCCATTCCTCATCAAGAGCTGGACTTCTACTGCTGTTGGTACTGACTTGTACAGTAGCAATGTCTAATGTGATATATGTTTAGTGAGTAAGCTGCAGAAAAACATTCCCTGGATCATTACAAGGAAAGAGACAGACCTCACACAGACATATAGAAATACACACGCCCAAAAAGAGACATTCAGTGCATCCACACACGCTAAAAAGCACTGGCGCAAACCACACACACACACACACACGCACACACACACACACATGCAGAAGTGATGTAAATATTAGTGGATAATGACTCGAGCAGTGGTTACTACAGATCTTCAGGAAGAGGGTGCACACATCTGAAAAAGTAGGGAGAGAAAGAAAGGGTGACAAATCATATTTTGAACAGTTAATATATTTGCTAGATGCGCCTATAAATAACAATTTCTAGAGATAAAAACAGCAGGTAAGGAGATCTGGGGCACAACACCACACAACAAAACTTCTTATACACACAGAGAGTGAGTACACACTGTTGAGGGCACAGCACAACCACAATCCTTTTGTGATGGAGAGAGGACAACCACGACACTATGGAGTAATAAAAATATGTTTGCCACAGCATTTGTTTAATGCCTCTGGGTAAATGAAGTGATTAATGTATCATATGATGTGCAGAGAAAACTGAGTTTTATAAGATGAGTTTCTTTTTAGCTAGTACTTTTTTGAACCAATTCCAATTAATCTGTTTTTCAGATTTCTCTTCACACTACTCTAGTCCAGGGGCTCTATAGCAGACACTGTTCACGACAGACGGCAGACAGCAGGTATTTACCAAATGAGGTGTTGGGGAGTAGGGGCAACACAGGCTGCTGGTTGAATCTGAGGGACCCGCTATGGTTGTCTATAAATGTGAAAGAAGAGATGCCCCTTCAGTCAATAGAGGAAGTTTTGAGGTTTGAAATCTAGTGATGTTAGAGAGAGAGGGTTATGGTAGGAAGAGAAGATCATGACTGAGCATTCCTGCCCCACAGATAGATGACGGTTACCAAAGTGTATATAGTAACATCCATCCATCTAACCATCCATTTTCGTATGCATTTAATACCCACTGATGTCGTGGGGGTCTGCTGGTGCTTATCTCCCACAGATATAGGGAAAAGGCAGTGCATATAGCGTGGATAGGTTGCCAGTCTATCACAGGGAACACACACCATTCATTTTTTTATTCATACACAGAGACAATTTTGAGTCTACAACTGACTTTAAAGGAAGTTTTCAGACTGTGCGAGGGTACAATGTAACATACTTGAAAATAAACTACTCAGTTTGTCATTGCTACAGTTTATAAAATTTCTGTTGTCTTTACTTTTATTATCACCATTATAGTAGTTGGTAGCATATACAATAAGGCAAGTCAAGCCAAGGTAAGGTAAGTTTATTAGCATAGCACGAATGAAATATAAGGCAACTTATGGTGCATCAGAAACAGAGACAAAAAGGGATTAATCGAAAATCTAAAAAAGAAAACAAATACAGAAATGGATACAAAAGAGCTAGATCCTGAGCTAAAAGTTTGTATTTTGCTCTTATTTTCCTGCTGTCCATAATCCAAACCAGTAGAAGCTGATAGATCCTAAACACAAGAGGTCCTATTATAAAGCCATGGGGAACGCCATATTTCATTATTGTCCACTCAGATATGTACCCATCTTACCTATAGAGAGAAAGCAGTCCTTGCTCTTTAAGTAGTAGTAAGCAGAAACACTTGAGGGCTGTGGCAGACAATCCTATCCAGTTTACCAGTCTATGAAGCTTGATGGTCAAACTCGTCAAATGCAGAATTGAGATCCACTAATACTAACACCAAAATCCTCCCATTGTCAGTGTTTAAAGGTGTGTCATAAAAGACCTTGTTGCTGTGATGAGGACACAAACCTCAAGTGCTGAGAAGCCATGTGGCTGTTGAAGCACAACCTTTTCCATAAACCTGCCCAAGATTGGCAGGTTTGACATGGGCCTATAACTGTTCACCAAATGCTTGTCTAGATTGTTCTTTTGTAATAATATTTTGCTGCAGTTTTGAAGGCTTGTGGGGAAACAATTAAAAAAAGATGTTTACAATATGACCCAGATCTGAAGTCCACTGTGGCAAAAAACACACATATGTTGTTCTTGTTTCTGGTGATGGTGTCAGATAACAGGTCCTGCCTAGCATTTCTCAGTTCCAAAAAGTTTTAAGTCTTTCTTTGTGGATTTCAGGGTGAAGCTGAAGGTTCCTTTTCCACAAACCTGCACTCAGCTTTTCAACATTATCTTTTTTCAGCTCTTACCATCACTGTGTTTCTCTGAGGAGATATAATCTCAAAGACAACTTTCAGTTTAATTGGAGCAATGGCATCACTGACATTGGTAATTCTAGAACTGAAACCATCCTCCAGTTCACTGACTAAGTCCCAGGGCAGGACAAGTGTTGGGGAGAGAACCAATCTTTCATGTGTTTTTAGTGGTACACATCTTTGAGATTATTGCCTGGTGATATTGTCTGGTGATAACACAGAAGCTATCCAACGCTGGTTAAATGAGAAATGCTTAAGATGCCATTTTTCCGAGCCCTTTAAACCAGCTCTACTTTTAGTGTGGGAATATTAGAGCCCATTTCAACACAAATCTGTTTCATATTTATATAGCAACCATACTTGGTGCTTTAGGCTTTACACTGATCAGCTGTCTCGCCTGCCACTCACCGGAGTGATCATGTCACTTTACATTTCTTGCTGAACAACAGACCAACTATTTCAGAAATAAGTGGTAACTGGATTGATACGTATCCAGCCTTATATGGTTTAGACATAATCAGAGGAGGAATCAGATATTGAAGGAGAACCAAGAGGCCATAAGGTACCATTTCACTGGACTCATCATATAACTGCTGCATCGCAGTTGTGCGTCTTCACTTGTATACCTGAACAAATGTGGGTATCCAACAACTGTTTGGAGGTGGTGCGGTGTGGTCACATTTTACATCACATTCTGTCTGTTCAGATTAGAGAATAGATGAGAAAAAAAGCCTAGTACAGGGTCCCCAAGAGCCTTTTTGAATATTGGTTCGGCTTATTAGTTCTCTCTGAGGTCCATGCAGGTTTCAGTGTGTTTTGGCACTGTTTCAGCAAAGTGTCTTTTAATATCTTTGCCATTTTGTACAGTAGAAAATTGCTTGACACCCTGCGTCACTCACAGTCAGAGCTAGAGACCCAATGATCCTCTCTCTGTACATCATTGGATGAATCCTTTGTCCATCAACTTACCTGCATATAACTGGTTTAGTGCTCACTTTTGCCAACCAATGGGCCTGCCCTGTCGTGAAGCCATAGAGAAGTAGAGGCCTGGGAGGCATGTTCTAAACAGATGAGTATTGTTCTTTCTTAAAATTGATTTGATTTCTTATTTGAAGCTTGCTATGTTATCTGAATTCACTGCTCAGTCTCATTTATCTCACATTGGAGTTATTTGGTGAGAATACACCGATGCTCCTAAATGACATAATTGTATCTTTAACAAAGGCTATGTCCTTAAGGTTTTAGTTTAATTTGGCTTACAAATGGTACATGGTATTTGTTGGTGATTTGTTACATTTCAATGTTGTTGCTGCCGTCAGGGTTGAGGGTTAAGGACGTTACAGTGTTGTTTCTTACTTGGTTTCCTCCTCTGCAACACCTTCAGCTTCCAGTTTCCCTTCCTCTTCCATCTTCTCCTCTGAAATCAGCTCCTGCTTCCGGTGTCGACGAAGACATTTTATGACCACCATACCCAGGATCAGCAGAGCTAAGGCTCCACCCACTGACGCCCCGATCGCAACCGCTATGGTTGAATCCCTGGGAGGGGGAACTGGTGGAGAGGAAAGAGTTAAAAAGTTTGTAGACAAAGGAAGGAGACAAGTGCAGTGCTGGCTAAAAGCTCTGCTGCACTGATTAAACAGAGTGGAAAGCAGGAAAGTGCTGCTGAGTTAGCCCGTGTCATTTAGGGTTGTGTCTGTGTGTGTGTATATGTGTGTGCGAGAGAGGGAGAGAGGGAGAGAGAGAGAGAGACAGAGAGAGAGTGCTGCTGAAGGACTAAGTTCAACCTCTTGTTGGTCATTAATAAGTAAAAAGCTGACTCATCACCAGTGGGTCCTTATGCTACAAGAAACACACACACATAGCATGCTATATATGATTACTGTATATTTCCCCTAAACATTCAGGGACAGACAACTCTGGGTGCAGCAAACCAGCCTGCAACTTTCACACCACTTTTGACCATGTATGCAGCTTCTCACATTCAGAAGAAAAATTATTTATAGGTCGGGATTCTGCACTCCCATTGCATTACTTTTTGTCAAAATGTTGCAACATGTTTTATCGCAACTCATATCTCGCTTCTGCTTGTGTGTTTATTGACATCAATGTGAGCAGCAAACCTCGAGTGGCAGTGTTTCTGGCCATATTTTGGTGCTGCAGTGAAAATTATTCATGAGCCACAACTGCTACTAGCTTGCAACGTCGCTGGTTATGCTGCTCCCTGGACAGCAGAAAATGGCTGCTTGATCTGTGTCAGTAGGCATGCATAGACCTGATGTAGACCAATTACTACAGAAGTGGAGGTACAGCAGTATTATGTCTAGCACTGTAAATGTTATTATTTGTTAGAAGAGTGGTTGGTTTAGTGGTGAGTATTTGAGTAATTCCATCTGTAATTTGACACACACACATCTGTGTAGCACATTGGAGGTTAGGGATTAACACTGGACAGTGCAAGTATCTTTGGTAGCTGAGGGCTTGGGCAGTGCTAATGTGAACTCAGTCATACAAGGGTTAACACATGGTAGACATCATATGTATTCAGACAGCTCTCATCTTACGTTTGGTAACAACTTTGAGCTGTATGATCCCATGCCCCAGGATGCGGTCTGGGGGGTTTCTCACATAGCAGTTGTAAAGCCCCTCATCCTCCGGCTGTACGTCTGAGAGGGTGAAAGACAGGTCGTTCTTATCCAGGTTCCCGGCAAACATGACCCTTTCGTCAAACCGGTCTGAACGCTGAGGCACCATTCCTTTTTTCCGAGAGTAAGTCATAAACTATTGGAAAAACAGAGGAAGAAAGGGTTTTAGATATTCAAATGTAGGCACTCTGGCTGGCTGAGAACTTTATTTCTTTTATTTTACCAGCTCCTCTGTATCGTTCTGACTTTCTTGGTAGGTCCAGTTCATGGCAAACTTGGCGGCGTTCATCTTGTAGCAGGAAGTGAATATGCAAGCGATTCTGATAGTTGTTCCATTCAGAGCAATGATGTTATTAGTCACTAACACATCCATGCTTGAGCAACCTGTGAAAAAAAACAAAGCAAAACAAAACAAAAAAAAAACACACCAGTGTTAAGAGTATGCGAAAGAGACGGGAATGCATTTGAAAGTGACACAATGAAGACAAAAATGGCATAATATGATAATGTTCTATTTTTTCAGATAACATCTAAGCATGGACAAATGTATATGCTAAAAGTAGATCTTGAATAAATGTTTCAAATGTGATTTCAGATCAAAATGTTAAATACAGGAAAATCCATTAGTTATTTATGTTCAAGTGAGAGTTGAGCAAAAAGCTTTTTTTGAGCTTGTAAAAGAAGACATCTGATCCATCTGACTTTATCTGCCTGTCAAAATCATTTAGGTATCAGGGTTTGTTCTCAGTAGCCAGTATATATAATTTTTCAATAAAAAAGGGACAGTGACATGTACATTTTAACCTGTTTGTGGTAATTGCGTATACAACATCTGGACAAATGTTTAAATATTTTGAAGAAATACATCACTACGAATGGCTGCACCTATAGAGCAGCTGTAGAATAAAAACACGAACCACCTTGAATGTGGCAACGCCATCATCCTGCCACCTTAGAGCAAAACCCATGCACAAAACAGTATATGAATGATGTTCATGAATAACAGAAGGACCTGCTTGCACAGATGACCTCTGCAGCCATTTTTCTGTTGAGGACAGGCTAAAGGTTACATGTCATGGAGAGTATTTATGGGGGAGAGCAGAGGATGAGTGGAGGAGTCTCACTGCCTGAGGACAGAAGCCTCTCTGTCTGTCCGCAGCAGTGGATTCCTCTGTATCACTGTCAGATAGCAGCAGGGTGAGGAGGCAGTGGCTAGGGTGGGGATTAGATACGAGGTTAGAGCAGCATCATCTCAACGGTTTTGGTGCCTCAACCTGAAAACGGTTTGTTGCTCAACCTCAGCTCTGCTGACAAAGACAGCAGCAGAGTGTAGACTAGAGTTGTTCATCTAATTGATATACCATCAATAATCAGCTAGTAATTTCTCTCCCATACCCTTCTTCCCCAGCTCACACTGGACAGGTTGCCAGTATTTACAAAGGTTTTATTTTATTTTATTTTTTTATGGTACATGATACAAAAATGAAAATAGTATGATGTCAGTTTCCAAAACTGGAACATTTTCTGGTTTCTTTAGTCCTTGATGACAGCAGTCTAAATATCCCATCTTCTGAAAGAAAATTTTTCACCACCTTCTGAAATATACATCTACTCAGTGAAGCAGGGCGATAATTGACAGATAAATTGGCAATAAAGTTCATGTTTACTGCATCCTAAGAACACACCACCTGTGCAGCAAATCAGGCCCAGAGGGCTGCAATGTCTCATTTCTCAACACCTACAGATTAGAGATTGCATGCAGAATTTGTCTGGTTGTCTGTAATGAGAAAAAAATAAAATAAAAAAACACATCCCCCAAAATATTTTAAGGCTACGTTCAACCAAACACACTGCAGAACAAAGATACTTTTCACAGAAGACCGACGAGCGTGCGAGCGCAATTTGTCAGCAGTTTCTTCCCTCCCAGTATGGCGTGAGGGTGTGGGTTTTCACGTAACTGCTGACTCTTGTACACTCCATCTGGAGTCTTTCAGACTGACAGTCATTTGAGTTCCTCAACTGGCAGAGCAGATTTAAATGTTTGCAAGTGCAGCAC
Organism: Karalla daura; assembly: GCA_029224185.1. Classification (NCBI taxonomy): domain Eukaryota; kingdom Metazoa; phylum Chordata; class Actinopteri; order Chaetodontiformes; family Leiognathidae; genus Karalla; species Karalla daura. The sequence continues at coordinate 10,144,539 of CM055198.1, read as the reverse complement.
AGTGATTGTCATAGTGTGTTCCTATCAATATCAGAGAAAAAAAAAGTTCAAAACACAGAGAGCACACATCTTTTGTTAAATCTGCATAAGCCTCAAAGTCATAGATAGCTCTATGATTCTGTTTGGAGTCTGGTGTCCGACTGTGTTTCCACATCTCTACTATTCATGTGGAGTTATTTCAGTGACGTGCTATGGCTAAAGAAGCTGACATTCATGTGGAAACACAGTCTCCTCTCACAGCAAACACCACCAGAGTTGTTATTGGTGCTGTCAAAATGTAATATGTCAGCACCACTGCAGTGATGGTGGAATTGCATTATCTACCTCAAATACAACACAGATTGTGATGGTCTCCATAATTGTAAGCATGATTAGGCTGAGAATAAAAGAGTGACAGAATATTTTTTAGTGGTTAACATATTGTAGGGTCAACATGATGACTTGGCACTAGTATGGCACTAGTATGGAGGACCCTGGTTCTAAGGGTGGACTAAGGGCCTTATCTTAATATTTGTAGGGCTTGATAACAGAGTAATTACATGTCATTACAGCTGTTTAAGTAATAAGGATGGTGGTGGGATTGCACAAAATGTAAACACTGCAACAGAACAAAAATCATTTTCATCTCAAGGTCTTGATCCGATACAGAGGCAGCTAACAGTTTTGTAGGATAGGTGCTGACAGCAACTTTTCAAAACCGTCGATCTTAACACTGAGATTAAGCCAAAAGCGTAGAACTGCATATAACGTAACTTGAAATTAAATTTAAGTATCATTTAGTTTCTTCAAGTTTCCTCCTCCCCTCTAACATTATGTCTCAGCATGGGCTTATACTCCCCAGACAGAATCTGTGCTGCTCTCACTCTCTCTCTTTCTGTGTGCGTGTGTGTGTGATGGGACTCTGCACCATTCTCTCTCTGCAGTCGGGTGTTTCTGGCTCCCTTCCCACTGCTGCTGCATCACTCTACAGGCCTGCCTCTCTGCACCACACACACACACACACACACACGTACACACACACACACACATACACACACACACACACACTTTCTGCATCTCCTCCCAACGTCCATATGTATAATTCACACGCACAATTTTCCATGTACGCAGTTCACCACAGTCAGGTGTCTTGTGATGCTGTGAAGCACCTGCTTCGTGCTCTCACTCACACGCACACACGTACGTGCACACACACACACACACACACACATGTACACAAACAGGAACACACTCTCATCCAAGGTGTGCATTGTCAGCAGTGAGCTTAGCATGCTCGATGTGCTACGTCAATGTCATCCCCTCATACTGACCACCATTTAGCTGAACACAGACATATGCACTTAACACACACACACACACATACACACGTGTGCACTACAGACACATATGTGCCATAGACAGATATGCGGTGTGAGAAACAGTTTGATACAGACTCCTGCTGACTCAGCAGCCCTGTGGATAGTGAGAAAGAGAGGCAGATGCAGAAGGGGAGAGAGAGACAGAGACTCACTAACAGATGAAATACTGCAGTGGAGCAGCTTTATGCGACTCCTCCCTCTCTCTGCCCCTCCCTCTTTCCTCCCCCATCTTTGTCCACCTCTCTCTCTTGCCTCCTCTCCCACCTCGCTCCTGCTACCTCCTCTACCCGACCCCACTCTTATCCCCCCCAATAGAAAAACGATTCACAGCTTTTGGGTTTCTTCTCATCTCTGTGTACTCTCCTACTCCCTTCTATTTTCCCCCATTGTTCCCGACTCTTACAAGGTCAATGCAGCAGAAAGAAGGTAAATGTTGCTAGGTCTGTTACATCATCTTCCCTGTGGCCTACCTGTGCCTTTTAGCCAGCACTAATATAAACATTGCATTTTGGACGTGCTTGAATGCTAAGATTAAAGCAGATATCGACCAGTGGATATAAAGTACAGTTTTGTCACCATTTAGACCTTTATTAGGACATTGTTTGACATTTTTACTCATTTTTCAGCAGGGATTATTTGGGCAATACAGTGGATTTGTGATAAGCACCTCACTCCAAGAGGATCCCCATTTCAAATCCCCATCAGCATTTGTGTGGAGACTTGTACATGTTCTCCTTGTGTTTCATCACAGTCCAGACACCCTAAATTCTCCCTAGGTGTGAGTGTGCGAATGGTATGTAAGTGTGCTGTGATGGACTGGTCGCCTGTCAGGGGTATATTTCCTGCTTCCATCTAATGTATGTTTGAGATAGTCACCAGCAGACCCTGCAACACTGTAGGGTACAATGTGGGTAAAATAATAGGTGGATAAATTGCTTTTCAAACTGCAAAGTTTGTATAACATGGAACAGTTTCAATAAATATAACAGCCATGTATTTTTCACAGTACCCTGGCCAGGCCTAATCTTACCCACTTTCAGACCTCAATCCAATTAGGGATCTGTGGGATGGCCCGGACAACGCTTCGTAGAGCAGGAATGCACCGAGGACCAACTTGACAAATCCACAGACAGAGTCCTTGGAAAGTCTCTTCTAAAAGTGATTCAAAGCAGCTTTAAAGGCACAAAGGGCTGAAGAAAAGTATTTACAGGATGTTCTAAAATAATTAGGCTTTACTGGGACAGGGCAGTACCACTGCGCTCGCTTGTTCCGGTGCTGAGGAGTGTGATGGAGCAAATGCTGGAGTGTGTTGACACTTCAGGGTTATCAAATGAGCACACAGCTTCTAGGTTTGTAAGAAGGCAGCTATCTTTAGAGTGAGCACCAGTATATGGCATCACTCTTTCTGTAGCCAGTAAAAGCAGGTGGCTGCTGGTTTTTAAGACCCTGCTATTTGTTTACAGCGGCTTGGCCTCTGATCCTCACTTTCTCAGAGTTCACCACAAAGCCTCTACAATGCAATGGAATTCTTTAATGCACTTTCCCTGGGCGCACTTATGAATTCTTTATATGTCCCCCGGGCCACATTGGCTTAATGATGATCAGATTGCCAGCAGTTAAACTGCATCATCAGATCCACATCCAGATCAGCTACCAATGGAAAAAAATGGTTGTACTCAAAGCTGTTGATTTTCAACTTACAAACCCTCAGGAAGGAAATGAGACAATTGAAAATTTGGTTTTCAGACACTGGGTCAGTATCACTCTGGTGGCACAGCTTTGTTTTTATGCTTCCAAAGTTTACTGCTTTTGTCTCCTTACCATAGGGAAAACCAGCATTACACTGAGAATGACCAATTCATAATTTTAAGTTGAATTTGGCATGCCGTTCAGGAAATTAATCCCTGAATATAAGGAATAAGACTTTGAATATATGGAATGAAACTTTTCCCCTGATGACCGGCTCTGACCCACTATCTTGTCACTGAAATGAAACCGGCGCCACAACCAGTTTGTTAATAATGTTTTCATTGTTTGAAATAGCAGCTATTACATTGCAAGCTGACTCTAAGCTAACCCTTTTGCGGTCTAAAATACGCAGTTAAGCAGAAAATGGAGGCGGTGCCGTGATAACGTCACTCAGGTTTAGTCCATATATCCGGGAGTTTGTTCAATATACTCAGGAGTTCATTTCATATATTCAGAGTTGATTCTATATATTCAAAGTTTCATTCCATACATTCAAGGAATATGTGGAATATTTTCATTCTGGATTTCGACCCAAGACCTTCTTGCTGTGAGGGAACAGCACTCACAGATCACTATACGGCCCAGGAATGTCCATATCATGTTGTATTATTTTTGCCATGCAAACCTGTCAACGGCAGGTTACCTTCAAGACTGTGTACTTATGATTCAGTGGTGGTCTGTACTGCTGGGCTTCTGTCTAGTGCCCCCTGCTTTGGAGAAAGTCACACTGCAGTCTGGCCACTGCAGCATTCGACACTGAGATAGCTGGAGGAGGGGTTGGGCTCGATGGCAGTCAGCTCAGATCACAACAAAAATACATGACATCTGTCAGTAACTCCTGGAGGAGCTGCAAGGAATCCTGTGGGCTTTGAGATGCTTTTCTCTGATTGTGACGTGCCACTAGGCTGCCATAGCAATCAGGCTCAGAGCTTTGTAAAGTCATCAACAAAATCAGCACCATGCGAGCTTGAAGCATCGTGTTGTGATGTTACTCTAATATTGTTATCTGTGCTATCTGTGCTAGACAAAAAAACCCCAAAAAAAACAAATACTGACAGGTTGCATTATCCAGGACAGTGACCTTGTTTTTCTGTAGTGTTGCAGGCAACATAATGACACTGACATATCGACGACAGAGAGGAACAGTTTAAAAGGTACTTTTCGTTCCTTGTCCTCCTCTCCCCTACACGCTTTTGCTGTTATGCATTATTGACACTCGTGTCTACTTATAGTAGAGTCAGAAAGTCTGCTTTCAAAAAGCTCTCACAGGGTTGGAGAGGGACTGACAGCGCATAAACACATGGACACCCACAGACAAACAGTGAGACATGCAGATACCTGCACACAGACTGATGCAAATGGACACAATGGCCTGTGGGTCTATATGGTGTTTAACATTATCAGCAGTTGGCCAAATCAAAAGAAGCAGACTGTGATCTGTTTAGTTCACACCTCCTGCTGGAGAATGTGAGGAGAAACAACCAGTTCATCTTAACATTTTTTCCAAAAATATAATTTATATTAGCCATTAGTTATTATTAGAGTCCTGTGACCAATGGCCATTGGTCTTGTCATGTGCTCCCTGTGTCTTTACTTCAAGTGATCTTGTTCGAAATCATTTACGTCTAGGGGAATTCGAGACAAAACTGTCCATAGCTGTGAGTGTCAGAGAGAATTGTGTGTGCGTGTGTGTGTGTTTATTTGTATGTGACCTATGACAGATTGGAGACAGTCTTTGGCAGATGCCTGTGACCCTACCAGGTACAAAGAGGGTAAGATCATGGACAGATGGATTACGTTTACAACAGAACCGCATTTCCTTCGCAGTAACTACTGCCACCCACAGGCTGCACTATGGCTGTTCAAGCCCCTGTCTGTGGACTGAAAGCAGATGCTTTTATTTTCAGTGCACTGCTGCCCTCTCGTGCTTTTATTGAGGAACTCTACATATGAATTTGGTGTTATTATTGATATGTTTTCAGCTGTGTTAATCTTCCACAGCCGATGATTGTGTCTATGTGAAGAAAGTATAATATTGGTAATATTGGTATTTTTCCTATCTCTAGTTCTTTTTACAGCTGGGCTTGTTGTGTTTTTGAGCATATGAATCACCTGTACATTTCTATCATCAAAGTATTCATGTTTGGCTGGTTTAGTGTTTGTGCCACATCTTGTGTGGCCTTCATATCAAGAACTCTCTCTTTCCAATGATTAAGCAGACATAAGAGAAATTATTAAGTTGAATGGCAAATCTATTGCCCACTCAGTCCTCAGTGTTTCTTCTGTTTCTTAATGAAAACAACAGAAGTACTTGAACTGTAAGATTTTAAGACTGTAAGATGTTTTGTGGTGCATTACACAACATTTACAGTCTTGCTTCTGAAACATATAGCTGGCACCAAATTCAGAGTAAGAAGATGTATACAGAAATCAAACAAATTAATGAAGGTAAATATCAGATGTATTGTCTTAAGACTGCCTCTAAATTGAGTTGATGTCGAAATGGAGGAGTGAACGATCCAGTTTTATCATGTGTGCAAGGCTCAATTTGCAAAAATGAAAAGCCACTGTTCACGAGTGACTGACTCATTGTATAGTGCCAGCCTTTAAATAATAATTTGGATATTAAACCACTCAAGACCTACATAATATTGACCTGATTATACCTTTGGCTAGACTAAGGCATGGACACCTGCTGGAGTCCTGCCTGGATCAATTATGAAAACATTTGCTTTGACGTTCTTCAAATCCTGTTGACTTTTCTCATGTTGGAAAGTTTAATGTCCAACATGCATGATCCCAATGTGGGATCATGCAACGTCGACATCTTCATTGGTTGACATCCACTGTTGCAGCAGTTGACAATGTAAGTAATCAAACTGCCACATACTAAAACATAATGTGAAAATGTTACAAACTGTGCCTTTAAGTGGTGCTGTCATGATCTCTCATAGACATAGTAACAAATGGAAGTTGTTGTTTTTGCTGAGTTTGCGCATTTGTACCAGACGAGATGTGGCTTTATGGAATATTGTTGCAGCAGTAAACAACAGGAAGGGAGTGAGTGTAATTGAAGTTGACACACCTCAACCCCTCTCTGCCCTGATAAACAGAGCTTATAGAGTACATGTTCTGGCAAATGGCAAACTGAGCAACATTATACGTAAGCCTTTTTGATCATGGAAATGTAAGTAATGATGGTCAAATATGGGTCAAACCATGTCTTGATCTGTTTAGTTTTGTTTTCATAATCTCTAAATGGTCATGACCCAGGGTGGATTGGATATGGTCACAAGCCATGCACCCATATGCATCCATCAATCTACTTAGATAACACCATATAAAGGTTTATATGCCTGCTACTGAGCACAAGGCCTATAAATATCATGTGCACATTGTTAGCACCTTATTACAGGCCTAATTTCTGCCCATGGATAGTGAGCTACAGGGATCCACTGCCCACTGCCAGTCTGCACGCACACTACGCCAATAATTATTTTTATATAATGCATCATAATCCTGTTTTGAGGCTGTGATACACCAAGGCTCTAATTTAGCTGTCAACAGAGGCCAAATGTAGATGTCGGAGTGGGGGTAAGTAAATCTGCACAAACACCATGAGGAATAGGAAACCATCATATGAGGGACGCCACAATAAAGTGGATCGGTCAGACTGGGAAACAGCTTAAGTGACAATTAACAGATAATATTACACGCTGCACGCGCGCGCGCGCGCGCACTCACACACACACCTTCTAAAAAGGCCCGGTGATGGAGACAACATCGTCATATTGAACTGTTGATCAGTTGATCAGATCAATGGATGGTGTATCGATCGGCGGATCGATGCATCTGTTCGGCTGTGTGTATGTTTGTGTGTAACTGTGTTTGTGTGTGTATGTACGCGCGCGTCTCTATGTGTGCGTGTGTGCGAGTGTGTTTTCTCTTACCAGAGAGGCAGATGAGCAGCAGCGGCAGCAGCAGCAGCTGAGCGCTCCGGCTCCTCGTCTCCTGCGCTGGGGAACACATCTTCTCTGCGCCGCGGTGAAAACAAACAAACACACGCGTTTACCTGTGGAGAAGCCGAAGCAGTCACACAAAAATAAGCTCAAAACACAAAGATGGCAGATGGGGGTGAGCGTTAAAAGGCTCAAAGCAGTGTTTTTGTTTCAGAGGCAGGACATGGCTGGCAGTGGCTGTAGCCTTATGACGGTTGATCTGGTGGTTGTCGGAGTCGTCGTGCTGGAGGGGGGAGGGCAGAACAGGGAGGCAAATGCAAGAAATAATCAGTGGTGCCTCAAAATGGAATTTGAAATGTATATGCTACACGTAATCCGTCCACGGTGAAGACAAACACACACACACACACACACACACACACACACACACACACACACACACACACACACACACACACACACACACACACACACACACACACACACACAGACAGTGTAAACACAAAGACCCACACAGCATTTTCATCACGTTGTCTTCTGTGAAAACAGGGGATAATCAAAAGGTTTTGTCCTTCACACAGAACAGATTTGGATAAGGGAGACCGCGTACAGTTGTAACTCTTTTTGTCCCAACTTGCAGAATGTTCTTAGTGGAGCACTCATACTTTGACACCAAGTACCCTCATTTGTCTGCTACAAATAACAATGCCATCAACTTTCCCATGTATGTCACATAATTTATCATTTAATGTCAAAGGCATGGAGTGTCATTGGTTCCCCACTAGAGGGCTAAATTGTAATCCAACCTAAGTAAATTGTAATAATAAGATTAAAAAGTTAAAAAGACCACACCACGATATACAGATACCACAGATACATTTCTTACAAGGAATTAGCTTTTTTACCCACACATTTCTTCACACATATTATATCAGATTAGAAATAGATTAAATGACACTCATGTTATCCCTTATTGGTGAAAGGCATGCTGTCCCCGGTCTCCCCTACTGCGATTTAAATTTTCACTGATAATTGGTTGGTCCATTAAGAGACGATGATATAGATTAACATTGAACGTCTGTAAACCTTCACATTCACAGAGGGATTTTTTTTTCAGGTTGCCGTGCCAGCAAACAAAAAATTAAGCAAAAAACCATACATCTTCTAATCCCTTTCTCAATCCATCCTTCCTGGGTGGGAGGCAGGAGAGGATACTGGGAAAATAAAAGAGGCAAACACTAACAAGCAGTTTCACTGTCATGCCTGTGTCCTCACTTTCCGACCCTGGGAAAAGAGAGAACGGGAGGGAGAGGAAGAAGATGATGCAAATGACAGGGATGAGTGGCTGGTGGATGGAGGCAGAGGAGAAGTCTCCGTGCTGACTGTTTCCACAAAACAGGATGATGTTAGGAGGAGAAGACCATTAGAGGAGATGTGGTAGAGAAGGGGGAGGCGTTATGCCAAGATGGAAAGACAAGGGCAAAGAACGAGGCAACAGGGACTTGGAAGAGTGGTTTGAATACATTTGGAGCCATTAGGAGGAAAGAGGAGAGATGGGGGAAGGCGGGCTTCTTACCAGTTTGTGGTTATCACCATAACACTGCTGACTACTATGAGAAAGAGCTTCCTAATTTATTATGAAAACGGGAGAGCTTCCCCATAGACCTAATGAAGATTAAAGTGTAATGTAGGTACATTAGCTCTATGGGGAAGTAAATCTGCACATAATTTGTCAGAGGATAAAGTACACTGGAGTACAAGATGGTGGAGAGGTTTATGAACTTGGTCAAGGAAAATTTACTAAGTAATCAACATGTGCTCTGTGGTGATGCTCCTCATTTCTGCTATTAGAGCAATACAGCCAGGGTAGATACTTACATTAACACTCAAACACTCTGACATACAGCCCTGCACATTTCCAAAGGGTCAACAATATGCAGTCTCTGACTATACTTTACTCACCATGCACTTCTCTGAAACAACGTAACACAACGTTTGTAACAACATTTTCAGAATACCTGCTTCTTTCTCTGAAAGACACCATCTCACAAATAATTCACACCATATAAACTCTTTTATGTACAGCTGTGGGATGTTTATTCCCAGGGTCTGTAGCAGAAGCAGCTCTCCCGCGCTGCTGAGCACAACAGGGGCTGTGTTTGAGTTACAGAAACTCTCAGCAGATGGCCCATTGAATACACAGAAACCATGCTGTATAGTATAGAGGAGCATTTTGAAGCATTTCACTGATGTGGCACATAAAACAATCCAAAAACCCTAGCATATTCGCATGGACAATAAATGTGATTGAACAGTCAGCTGATCATATATATATATATATATATATATATATAGAGAGAGAGAGAGAGAGAGAGAGAGAGAGAGAGAGAGAGAGAGAGAGAGAGAGCTTAAATCCAGAAATTACAACATTGATTATACTGACCAAAGTACACAACAGCACAAGCACAAACACAACACAAGGTATCTCTCTTCCTTTGAGTGAAGGGTTGATGCAATCTGTTTTGTCATGTCATGGCACAATAAGTTCAGACAATCTGGTTTTGCATGATTTGACCTGTTAAGGAAACATTTGCTAAGACTTTGAAGACTGCATACAACAAAACTCTAGATCAAACTGCCTAGGCTGCAGTAATACTTTTGTATCGCACGTGTCTCTCATCGCTCTCCGTGGTGCTGAATGTCTGTTTCTATTCCTGGTGCTGAACTTCCCTGCCCTCTGTGGAGCTTTGTTTCACTGCAGCCCGACTCTTGAGTGTTTTTCGATATGAAAACTCTAACAGCTCATACAAGCATCCTGTATTGACTGATTTCACACATTTGTTTACTGGGGTAGCCGATGTAATTGGGAAGGGTTATTTTCAAATGAAACAATGTACAACTAACATTTATTAAAATTCAGCTGTTCTCCCCCCCCCTCTCTCTCTGTCTCTCTATGTCTCTTTCTGTCTCTCTCTCCCCTTCCCTTCCCTTTTTTCCTGCAGTGCGACCAAACGTGGCTATGACGAGTGCTCCTTTGTTGCTAGGCAGCAGGGATGTTGTGCAAGAGAGCATCGCTGCTGTAGGGGCAGGCTTCACACACACAATCAGAGGTAAGACGGCTGTTAGATAATACACTCCTGAGGTCACACAGGTCTCAGACACAGTTTTGACATTATAGGTCTCCTGCTGGACCAAAGCAAACATGGTAAATATTGAAAAAAAGGCATATTCACATGTATTTGACATGTATGCTCTTTGACTTCACATTAATAGATTTTCTCCTTTTTCTATAGGGTCAACAGATCGTGTGTGTACCATTGCATTCTGGTTTTATTTTTGGGGAAATAAAAGTTTTGACAATACTTAACACGAAGATGACATAAAGAAACTTAAGTTTAGGTAAGCCGGCTGAAGATTTGATGGAACATATATGTAATTTCTTTGGTATAGTTAAACAAATTCAGGGCTACCTCAAATGAAAATCAAGCACTATAATAATTGCTTCATGTTTCACAGGAACTATTTGCACATAAATGACTTTTGAATTAAACTACAACTTAGAAGCTTTGGAATTTGTGATTGAATTGAGAAATGAGCTTGGTTTTGCTCACTGAACTAGTGCACAGCTTGCTCTGGTCTGACCTCCATCTCCACCATTGCATGGCACACTTTAAACAACCCAGCAGCTGCTCTGGGACATTAGTATGAGGTGAGACCCGATACACTGAGTAGTCTCTGAACCTAAAGCCAAAATCTTTACAAAAGTGTCTAACACACAAGAGGCTTTTATCCTTCACATTAGTGTATCAATGCTTTACTCCAAGATTTTACTTTGGCTTTTAAAGTTAAATACAGCTTCATTCTTAGATTAATAGAGTAATTTTAACTTTTCATACTGATTGTGGCGAGATCATTCTAGTAGACAGTCAAGCTGACAAAGAGCCAGATGTTTTACAATACATATTACTTTGTAGGATTTCTGTTTGTTTAGCAACAAGGACAAGGTAAATACCGTCAAAATCCCTGTCAAATAAAGAACATGACAGGCAGATACAAACACAAATACGAGCATAGATAGATACAAAGAAATAACAAAAGAGAAGAGAAAGAAGAAAAGTGGATACTTTTTGGATACTCTTCATCCCATTAGCCCTTCTGAATGATTCACATCTTGGGGCTTTTCTCTTCGGAGGTATTCATTCACTTTAGCTACAGCAGTTAGGGTGGGATGCTTTGGTAAAGGGTACAAAGCTGGTTATTATTATTATACTGTGGTGAAGATAGATGGTTATTCTTGCTACAGGAAAAGGTGAATTGATTGATACAATAGGCCTAATACGAACTGTGATATATTCCATCAGCATTAAGAGCCTGACTGTTAAAGGGTCAAGCATGATGTAGGTGAGCTTTACCTTCATTTGTCTGCTCGCAGGTGAACCTGCACAAGCACAACAGCCGTTTAGGCACATATATCACTGTACTGACAGAGATCCAGTAGAGGGCGCTGTGGCTCCATGATACACAGGGGAACGCATTGGCATAAAATATTATTCAACGAGATTAATTTGACTTCTCTCTAGACTGACTCTCCCAGTTATTTTTTGAGCTTATTAAGCATCAGGAGCCACATTCAAGCAGAAGATAAAATGCTCATATGAACAGATTCTTAAAAGATGATGACATTATAATTAGCATGGAAGAGTTTTAATTTGTGCAACACAAAATAAAGTACATTGTCACATGTCCATTTATGTCAGCAATGATGAGGTATAGATGCCCATTTAAAGGTTCCTATCATTTTGATTGACAATATATTGTCAGAATCCCCTCAGGTGTAGCCCATGAATTTAGATGTAACGGTGTGACAACAAATCAGGAGGCCTGACAGCACACTAGTGGCCCTCCAGGTGAACTCAGGGGTCTGGCTTAGAGTCACCAGGACACAGGCTGCACTGAGTCCAACAGGAAATTTGATTGACAGTACCCACCCACTCCACCTCATCTCATCTCGCCTTCCACACACGTCCATCGTGTCCCTTGCTTCTGACACCCCGGCCTCTTTGATCACTCTGCATGTTTGTACTGCACTGCAGAGAACTCCTGAAGACTCCAGCGAGAGCAGTGAAGCTCTTTACGGGGAATTCAAGAGCTTAACACTGTTACGTGCCAACAAATGTGTGTGTGTGCGGGCGGGTGTGTGTGTGTGTGAGTGCGCAGAAACTTGGAGGAGCGTGCGTGTCAGTCTCTCTCTTGTTGACTTCTAAAAGTCCACCGGTGGCCTCAGCTGTGGTGCTTTTCCATGTACTTGAATAACCAAAAGATGAGAGGATGGAGACAGAGAAGAAAAGCGAGCGGCAAAGTGAAATAGGGGGGAAGGAAGTGGGATAAATAAAAGACAACCGGGGTGGATAGAAGTTGCAAAGAGTAGTAGAAGAAAGAATCCATTAAGGCTAGATAAAGAGCACAAGTGAAATATGGTGACAGAAGTAAAGACAAATGAGAACAGAAGGGAGAGACAGAGGTGGAGAAATCATAAAAGTAGGGATGTTCAGTCGGGTAACAAGGAGACGTGTCATTCATGTGTCAAGGTGACGTGAAGTACAGCTGCCAGTCTCCTTCACAGAAGCTGATTTATTGACTTTGTGTCTTCCTGAGTTCAAACCGCGGTTAGTTTGCAGCACCACCCTTCTACCTGGGCATGCGGCTTTATTTCTAGGAGAAATAACATAAAGCACCACAGATCCTTGCCTGACACGCTCGGTGATATTTCTTCCATCCGTGTGAAAGGTTTGCATTGACATGGCGACTAATATGCCCACAGCAGAATCGAAGCCAGACATTCACACTGTATCACCTTGTCAATGGTGACTAATGCATGCAGCCTCGGTGACGGATTCAACCATTAGTAAAGCCTAAACCAAGCAAATAGACACACTGTGATATATGAGATGATCCTGTCCTCCAGAAAGTTGAGGGAAGTCAGCAACCCCTTTTTATTTCAATAAATACTGCAATGTGACTGTGGGCTTTGTGTCCACTAGAATATGATAAAATATGCAGCAATATTACATGGCATATTTGAAACAAACACATGACTTTGCAGCAATAAGTTTGCTTTATTTGGTGGTTGAGTGCTTAAGACTGTCGCTGTTCACTGGTTTAAATCCCAGGTTGACCAACAACATGTGGGTTTTCTCTCAGTACTATGGTTTCCTCCCACATATATGCACATGTACGCACACAATATGCATATATTGATATACAGATAATCCACTACTAATTGCAAATTAGCAAAAGTACAACCTATGAAATCCTGAGAAAATTAGGATTGAACTAATTTTTCCTAACTCATTTTTAGGCAAATTGGTAACAGCTCTGTTCACACACTTTTTATATTAATTTAAATGGTCATAAATGGATAAAGTCGGGTGCTTTTTGTTAGCATGTATCTTCATTATCCATGTATTTTCATTGACTAGATTGCTAATCTGATTACTTTTATATTGACAGTCTTGCCCTAGATACAAATCTGGATGAGACGTATCCCAAACCAGCAGATAATTGTAATACATGGCAAAAAAGTCAAGAAAAGAAAAAAATATATCTAAAAACTAGGTCAGGAAGTTAAGAATGCTTTTAAAGGGGACCTAGAATGGTTGAATGGAGTATTTTCTGTGTTGTTTGGTGATATAGAGCAGAAATCAGAAATGTCTCAAATCTTTTTACAAGCCCTTTTACAATCCTATTTCAAATTTTGTTTATACACAGATTTCAGGCTCACCTGGCAACCACAGTTTACACTCTTCCTTGCCTGCCTTGCTTACCACTCATATGAATGATAACAATTTTACGATCTTTGCTGAGCAACAGAGCTCAGCTACGTTTATGAAACTAAGTAGTGACTGGTTGTGATACAGCTATGGAGAAGATGCTTTTCAGCTTGTGCTGTAAGCTGTTGTAGGAGCTTGTGCTCAGACCCAGGCCTCCGTTACCGTCACCCATACTGTCATTTCTACCACCAACATCTTAACAGTAAGTCTGTAATCCTACCGTGTTTATTCATATAAGGTCTGATGTACTAACGGTGTCTGACAGATATATTGAATTTAACCCCGTTGAACAAGTAGGATTGGTGAAAAAGCCATCTGGAGTTTGCTCATAGTACCTTCAGCTTTATGCTGGGATTTCCTTCAGTAAAAAAAAGAAAAAAAAACGGTTATCTTCACAGTGTGTTGGAAGTGTCCATGTTGCCCTGTCAGCTATTTCTTAGCCTACTTTTTTGTGCCCCTGCAAGGCTCAGGTGTTCTCCATTAAAGATATGAGACACACTTTAGTAACACATTTGTAAAAGCAATTAAGTCAGAGGACATGCAAGGAAAGCACTTCTGATGCACTTCCGAAGCCACACACACATCAGACTCTGTGGAGGTGTGGAAACAAAGCCGAGGGTTGATAATAGCAACCTACACCATGCTAGATGTGAAACCACACAGATCAAGTGAAGCCTATTTGTACTTTTATTCCTTTAATTTCAACTTTTTCACCCTCTTCGCCATTTTTTCCACCTTATGGACATTTCATGATTCCATAATATGGCTGTATTTCTAATTAACATGGTTCTTTTCTCTTCCTGTTTCATCTCCTCTACTCTCTCCTCTCTCTTTCTCTTCTCTTCTCTTCTCTTCTCTTCTCTTCTCTTCTCTTCTCTTCTCTTCTCTTCTCTTCTCTTCTCTTCTCTTCTCTTCTCTTCTCTTCTCTTCTCTTCTCTTCTCTTCTCTTCTCTTCTCTTCGCCTCTCTTCAGTGCTAGCTGCAGCAGGGGATGCAGGGCTGTAATCAAATATGCAGCTCACCCTGTCCTTTCTTTTAAATCTGGCCCCAAAGAAGGATCTAATTACTTCCTACTCATGCAGAGAGGGTAACAACAGGACTACCCAGCTTTGTCAGTTTTGCAAAGAAACCGGATACTCACAATTTTTCTTTTACACTTTTTTAACTTTGAAAAGAAGAACTTGATCTTATCAGCGGTTGGATTTTAGTGAGCCTAATTTGTTGCATTGTAAAACATCAAGGTAATCTAATGTCTCTTTAACTACTTACTTAGGATACAATATAGATTACACAATGAAGACTCCAGCACTCCGATAATGAGGACTCTCCAAAATAAGATGAAAGCAGGAACAAAACTGTTAAGCTGCTTTCTCCTGCAAAGTTATGGCAATGATACAGAGAAAGCTCTGCACTGGCCCAGTGTACACGTACTGTATGCGTACAGTATAAACACTGTGACGTGAAAAGACTCCACACATGCAAGACTCGCACTCATGCAGTCACATAGAAATGTGCTTACAGCCATCGCAACAGGATTTGCACATGAACCAACTTCGCTCTCTGAGAATCTCTGCATCTATCAAAGAGCTCTCAGCAGGAGTTGGCCACTGCTCGTCACTTCATCTCCGTCTTCGTTTGCATTGTCCCTCTGCATTCTTCTCCAGGGATGTTTTCTTTTTTCTTTTTTTTCCCGACAAATTCAAAGTGAATGAATCTGAGGGGCTAACATTTGCAGCTTTGTTTGGAGATTAGTCAAGGAGAAGAAGAAAGGCAAGTGTGTTTGTGTGTTTGTGTGTGTGTGTGAGAGAGAGAGTGTGAGAAACAGTATGCGTGTACTGTGGCCCTTTGTTGACAGCTGATGCAGAGATAATGTGATAATGACAAGCAGAGATGCAATTTGTTTCCCATGGAGCTGCGTCATTTCACCATTGTGGGGGGTTTAAAGGCCAGAAGAAAAGCAACCCTGGAAAACTGCTAACAAGTTTTATATTCATGCTCATCACTACTCTAAAATAATATATATGGATACATCCGAATGTCTTTACTCACCTCTTCTTCAACCTCTTACCATCCATATCTATATACATACATACATTATCTTATCTGGTGTTACCTTGTTGTCATGGTCTCCAAAGGCAGGGAATAAACACTATACAGGTCTCCAGTACATTGCCGGGCACATATATACATACACACACACACATGCACATGCACACACACACACACACACACGCACACACATACACAAACACAACGATGCTGTCTGCCAAGCATGTGCCATGCCTTTATCGGCATGGTACATGCTTGGCCATCCCCTTAAAGGACAGCATTACACACAACATTATACTAAATACATAGAACTCATAAGTTTGGAGCAGTGGCCTTAAAATACTTTAGGCTTTTGAGCTTAAGTTCACCTTGGCTGAACCAGATGAAAGCAAATAGGGAAAAGATCTTTCAAAACATGAAGTGTCTTGTGGACACTCCCCACACTTTACCATACAGCCACAAGGTGGCGATGGTGTGTCATCTAGCCTAGCCATGTGCTTTTGATTGATCTGATCTTGAGAAGAAGCTGAAAACAGCAGAACTCCAAAGATGGCATAGCCAACTTAATGCATCACTAGGCAAGTTTACTTGTAAGAAAGGGAAATAAAGAATTAGAAAAAAAATGTGTACATAGAGATATACAAACTCACATTCCACAAATATGGATGTAACTGCAGCCATGAAATGCAAGTGCAGTTACAACGCAGTTTTTTTGGAATGAGCTTTTTCTTCCCCTCACATGAAAGCATAAGTAAGAGGCTTAATCATCTGTATAATTATGATTTTTGGTTTACTTTGGATGGATACCTTTGATAATTGCAATGTGAAGTCAGTTCTAATGAGCCTTTAATGATGTGTGTGTGCAGCGTGAGCACAGATGGATCTGAACCAGGATCGGCTTCATTGGCCAAATCGGAACACACATGACGACTTTTGACTCCTGTTCTCATTAGTGTCCGGAAAACTGCAGAGGACACATGCACAGGCAATGTTAAGAGGTGGAGTGATCAGCGGCAAGGCTTAGGAAAAATGTATACATGTGCACTGACACATGTGCATGAACACTCACACAGCACAACCACATGGACACATACACAAACGCACACTGTAGCACCAGGGAGGCAGTAATTAAAAAAAGTGCTCTGTTCCTGGAGTCACAAGGTTGCACTTGTCTGGTTAAAGGAATAATGAGAAGCAAAGACAGTCAAAGAGCAGGAGTCTAACCTTCACCTCTCCTCTGATTTAACATTCTGTAAAACACCTTATCACGCTTCATCATACTCACAAATTTCAGCCAAAATGCATCCCAATAGTACTCCCTCATCCAGATTCATCTTCTCATTTTCCAACTTTTCACTCACCAAGTGAACCGGCTGAAAGCTCAGTCGTGATGTTCCCAACATTATACGTGTTCAGAAGTTGTTTCGACACTTGAAAGAACAACAGCTATCGTGTAAGCAGTGCTATGACATTGGCAAAGGTTAAGTTAACAAGAGGAGAAGCTGTCGCACCGAAGTCACAAAAGCTTCTGGCTTTAAACTGAACAGGCTGTGTTCTCCATCCCCACTGCCGGAGGACTCATCATCTCTGTGGAGCGGAAGTTTAATTCTGCGACCAAATGTCCACACGGTGGGAGATGTGTGGCCAGAGGGCAGGCGGGACGGGTTTGATCCACATATTCAGTCTGATTTTCTTTCTGCCAGCCTCAACACCAACTCACCAGAGCAATAGCCGTAGGGTCTTTGGGCAAGTAGGTTACTATATAGACCATTATTATTATTATTATCATTTTTCTCTTTTGTTGATTTTGGAGGGCTGTGACCTCTAGTGGCTGTAGTAATTATGCCAAGACTATGAACATATTGCGAATGTGATGTTCTTTTGTACAATTTTGGCTGCTGAACAAAATCAGAATTTTCCTTTGAGGATGAATAATGTAACATTGTGATATTTTTTATATTTATCTTACTTTGCAGACATTGCCCGGCAATTGAGTGGTTAACACTGTCATCTCACAGCAAAACGGTCCTGGGTTCGACTCCCGGTCAATTAAGGTCGAAAGTCCAAAAATAAAGGACTTAGATCTATATATTTACCTTCATTTAACTTGAGACAAGCATTAACATTGTGAAACAATCCTCAATATTGCTGCAGCTCTTCTCTGGCACCCTACACTTGCACACGTTCAGTGTTTGCATCTTGTTTTCTCACCAAGATAAGAACACCAGTGCTTACGACCAGATCTTTGGCTCGAGATCTGATATTCTGAGATCCTCCAGTGTGTTTGTATTATCGCCTTTCTATAGCAGCACTGATAACGCAGCCCAGGATGGATGGCAAGTGGGAAGGGACACGCTGCAACACTCCCGGGAGCAGTTCTGGGCAAGTGTGCTCCACTTAGTGTTCTGCCAGAACAACTCTGACAGCATGTTATAGCTAGTGAGGCGACGGGTGCCAATACTCTAGCCCATATTAAGGTTTTCCACCAGAGCAGATGCCATATGTTCTTTTCTGCCACTGCCACATGTCCCCTTCCCTCTCAGCTTCCCTTTACCCGGAGTGAATGAGAGAAAAAAATAACAGATTTCTCCTTTGCTTTCTATTGCTAATGTACTTCTGTGTTCTAAAGGCAGCACAGTTGGGAGTAGAACAGTCTTGACATGAATACATAAATGATAATAAACATCAACACTTTTTTCCCTTCTCACAGCATAATCAGTCTGTTTTTACAGAGATAGCCAAGCAGCACATTTTTTCAAAGTGAACGAATTTCCATTTGACAGATGATCTTTGAGCATGCACCTGTTCCGACTACTGAAGCAATGGGGATTCTCTGTTGGGATCTTTTTATTCATTCAAAGTGCATGAAAGTATTTACAACTTTTAAGTGTATTTTAAATGGAAAGGTGGTTACACAACGGGGAGTAGCAAGTGACTGTAAGTGACACAAAATGAGCAAAAAGTTTGCTTTGAATCAAAAATAAAAGAATGCACAAATTAAGTCCTTCTCAGCCTTGCTTGCTCTTGTCTGTGTTGTCAGAGAAGTTACAATCTCCTGCCTCTTAAATGAAATTTCTCTGTCTGACACAACTGACACACACACACACACACACACACACACACAGACACACATACATACACACACTAGTTACCACACCACACCATTGTGACAACACGTAACACTGGGTGGAGGTGTCATATTCCTATTCCCACATTTAGACATTCACATGGTGCATTTTTATGAGAAAATACGCTAAGCTTCACAAAAGAACAGCAAGAAATCAAACAAGTCACCGTTATGGGGTTTTCTCTGCTTTGCACCTTCACACCTCCACTGTGGGCATTTCTTGCAGCAGATAGTCTGACATTGAACGGAAAGAAAAGCAGAAATGCAAAAAAATAAATTACATGTCGGTTTCCTTAAGCATCTTGTTTGTGATCATGACTTGTTTGGTTGTTTAGTTCTCCTCTGTGTTACGCTACGTTTTAGCGTCTCTCTGTGCGTGTCATATTATTTTACCTCCAGCCTGTTTCCTTTATCACACGTGCTGAATTAACGAAATGATGTCAAATTTCATGACAACAAAGAAAGTCTTTACCAAAAGACATTATATTCTCCACTGCCCCATTCCTGTTATTCCTTATTTCTCCTCTTACAGCCTCTCATATTGACTGGTGTGGACAAACTGCTTTTCGTGTTGCCATCTTGTTGACAAGTCTGTCAAATCGGGTTGGTGTCATCATTTATTGGGTGCTTTTCTTGTTGCTCTTTTCTTATTTGATTTCTTTACTCCAGAGCTCATATTTATCGCCCTCTGAACTAAAGTGACTAGCTTTGAATTCTATTTGTGTGACAAGATATTTTCTAGCACCTCATAATGAAGAGAGGGATGAGCTTGTTTACTCAATTCACCAACTTATCAATCAGACTCACTTTGAATTAGCCTTTGCTTTTGTGATAGATTCACTTTTTGCTGTTAATCCCTGTCCCGTCCCAACCCCATCTAATACTGCTTCCATACTGCTTTTGATACATATTTTCAGTTTATGTATATTTCAAAACCATTGCAATCCATACATCATAATTCAGACTCTATTTTAGTTGCTTAGAGGTGCATTCAGAATTTGTCATGATATAGTAAAATAGTTTTACTCAGCAATCATTTCCCAATCAAAACTAAATTGCATTTATTTTTTATCTTTCAAAACTAAAAAAGAAAAAGTTTTAGACATCCATCTGATATGAAAAAGGCTTTTTAATGCAAAATCTACGATTAGAGTGTATCATCATATGGATATTACCCTATATATCTACTCATGTGTATCTCGGTGGTCTCCCTCTATGCCTGGGCAAGGCCAGACTGTAAACCTCATTAAACATTCTGTCTGATCAGAACTTATGAATTATGAATAGCAGAGCAAACAAATGTATATATACTGACTGTGTGTGTGTGTGTGTGTATACAAAGCAGAAGGGGAGCAGTAGAGAGATGGGTAAAGCAGGCATCTGAAAAGACAGTGGGATTGAGTCTGATCAGGATTAATGAGTTATGATAATGAGGACAAACAATTGTTTGATAGTGGAAGAGGAAGCCCCGCAGATATTTTCAGTGCAGTGCGGGACAGAGGAAAACAGAGGGAAAGTATTTTGTGTTCTTTGCTCTGAGCTGGTTTTATGATCGTACTCTAATGCATATATTTGTGTGTTTACATCTGTTTTAAAGACAATGTGCTGCACATCTTTTCACATCTTTGTCTTCACTTATGAGCGTTTAGGTCACAGGCATCATGACAGTTGTTTTTTTAAAGTCAGAATGGGACGTTTTACTTAATAAACAATGCTTAGCCTCCTGAGTTTCCCCCAGCCTGGGGTCACCTTTTCTGGACTTCTCAATATTCTTGTGCACCGACCTCTTTCTGGACATTTTGGACTTCCTCTTAGCTGCTGTTTTTGTGCCTTTGCTTACTTGGACTGCCTATTGTTGTACCAAACCAAATAAAACCCAGTATGAACTAAATCACCTGTCATGAATTATACATTTAGATACCCCACTGGAAATTTGGACACACACTGAAGTGTGTGGTGTATCTGCAGGGATGATCCCTTCTGCTGGTGTCAGGACATTTCAATTTCTGAGGATATGAGCTCACAAAGTGCGGGAAGTGCTCATTCTAACTTGCACTTACACACCATGTCTAAATTGTGCAGCTTCAGATATTCACATAATGAGATGTATGTATGTATCCAAGGGTGTAGTTACTGGAAAAAAAGCAGAGGGGCAGTTCCTCAAACAGATGGAGGCCCTAATGATGGAGAGATTCCTGTAGTACAGTAGAGATCGTAAAGCATCTTGAATTGCACTGATGAAGCTGGACTTTGTAAATAAAAATGACAAATGTTTGAATTGAGTCTCTTGTTGTGTTTGAAACAAACAGCACACCACTTTATGTTTCAGTCATGTTTTGGCAGTGAAAACATTTCACTGACACACAAAAGCTGGGTGATGTTTATGGTAAAATCTTAAGCTAAGTCATTCATAAATATAATATCAATAGGCCAGTTTTCTTTCTACCAAGTGATGCAAAGTGATAGAGTGAAAAAGGAAGAAAACTACCAAAAAAGTAGAAAATGTCTTAAACTGTCAGATTTGGTTTCCATTGAGAGTTTTAGCCATCACACACCTGGTTCTCCACTAACACTTGGCACTGCTTGGCCATTATCACTCTTACTTGTCACGTGCAAAAGCAGTACAACCCTTTAAAAGGCTCTGTTGATGAACTGTCAGCGATTGGGGAGATTGTGCTCCTTCTCAGCAGAAAGGCTGTGATATATTGCATACAAGCAAGTTATGTGTGTGTGTGTATGTGTCCAGGGTGTTGGTGTGTCCTCTTTGAAAACTGTGCCCATCATATCTGTCTGCCAAGACTAACTTCCTCCCACACACCTGGATGGCCACCTGGTACAACCACCAGGAGCCTCAGAGACACACACACACACACACACACACACACACACACACACACACCAAACTCTTCATGACGGTTTTGATGTGTGTGTAACATCACAAGCTGTGTTGTTCACTTAGCAGAGGAACAGGAGAGCCTTCTGTTCAGCCTCCAGGTGAAGTATTGATCCCTTTCTCTCCCTTTCTCTCTCTCTCTCTCTCTCTCTCTCTCTCTCTCTCTCTCTCTCTCTCTCTCTCTCCCTTTAATTCACAGAATTTTTTTCACAGCGAAAACAACACACAATGACAGTTAACGGTGTTTCCCATTTTGCTGAAAAAAAAAAGAAGCTAAATGCGGAGGAGCCGCCTCAAGGAGCAGAGTTGTTCTCCGTGACCATTGAGGTAAATTAAGGTACTGTTGTCCCTCTGTGATCTTTGTGGCCGCTGGCTACATTGGCGTAAAGCAAATTGACCAGCAAGCTTTCAAGTTTAGCCACAGAGGGAGGAACACAAGCTCTGCAGTGTTGAAAAAAAAAAGTTTGCTGCAGTGGGGTGATTTTTAATGGTATCCCAGTATATGGTGAGCCTATTGACACAGAGTGAGTCTAAAGTAGAGTTAAGTGTGAATTTCAGGAGTAACAGCCAGCAGAGGATGAGGTCACATCATATGTAAATGAAGGTCATATACTGGTCACACGTTTCAGTGTGTTTCAGTATTCAGGCAGGTTTCATATACAGAACAGGAAAGACAGACCTTGGTTATCAGAGTGATAAACAATGTGACTGTCAGACACATTAAAGTTTAACTAAAAAGGAGGTTGGTAGTTGAAAGGGGGTTAGCAGGCTCCTCTGATTAGTTGCAGAGGACTGGGGTATTCTGTTGATCAAAGAGGACCTGGAGGCAAAGCCCTCGGGAGGTCAAGGCTGTTGACGGTCTGTCACACGAATGTGGACGATTTTCATTCACAGTAGCCCGAAACTAAAATTTGTTTTTTAAAACCAAAGGAGAAACTGCTTTGTCCTTTGCAAATCATGAATGATATCCAAGGAGTTGTAGAGCCTTGGCCATGGGACTTGTTGCATATTGTTGAAGATGTTTCAACGGTCATCCAAAAGGCTTCTTCAATTCAAAGCAGCTGGTGGAGAAAGCCAGAATGTAACCTGTGTGAAACTTTAACCACGGCCATAACCATGACTTTGAAATGTCTTCAAGGATCAACAAATCCAGTTGCTCGATTCTTTGAAAAACAGTGACCTAAAAAAATGGGAATCTTCACCGACATTAGGGAGGATAGAGACTTGAGAGTGAAATGCAATATGTCTGTAGAGCAATGGCTGAATGAATTGTCAGAAACTTGTGAAAAGAAGAGCTTTGAGAATAAAGAATGCAAGTGAGACTAATTTTACATCAAAGACAGGTAGAAGGAGATAAAGACAAATGAATGGAAATCTCTTTCCTTTGAGAAACTCTTCTAAGTCAGAGGGAAATAAATGACTGCTTGAAGCTGCCTCAAAAGAGGACAGTGACAAGATCACAGCTGCTGCTGAAAACAACCTGATAGCAATCAAGAGTGACTGTGAGAGCTGATGGATCATGGAGCAGAAAGCCAAAGCCACAAATCTGATGCTGATAGAAAAAAACAATGGCAGACGAAGGTGAGTGAGGTGGTGGGGAGAAGAAAGGGATAACCTCTGTATCAGGGTCAAGACAAAAAAGAGAGGCTCACATGAAAGCTGTAGAAGAGCGAGAAGTGGAAAGTCAAACATGGCACTGTGAAGCAGAGGCATGACATATGAACTAGTATGAAGAGTATGATTAGCAAAAAAAGTTGGAAAGCTGTTAATCCTGAGGAATCAAATGTATACTGTAGCTGCTTTCTGTGATTAAGAAGACTGATTTAGTTTTCTCCCATAGTCTGAAGGTGTCAACATGCCTGCACACAAGTTCAACATGGTCATGTGTAAAGATAAAAATCAAAGAAAGTCTGTGCAGTCACTTTTATTGGCATACAAACATACGGTACAGTCTGGAAAGATTGGAAAAAAATGTGAGTTTGAGATTTATGCACGTGTGGATTGATCCCAGAATTCAGCAAAAAAAAATGTTACCAAAAAGCAGGCATTGGTCAATTGTAATGTAATTATGTATTTAACCTGAGAGTGTCCAGGCATGTTTACAGTCAAATAAATGCATCAAGCCATTACCCTTAACACATTTATAAAACTTGTGGTTTTGAACATTTGCGAATATCCTGACACCTCTACTCTACTGGTTGCATAATTGTTCTCTGATGGCTGCTGCAGAGAGGGAGAGAGCGTTGTGATCAACACTCAACAGCATCAACGCAAGCACATGTTCTGGTTTTGATTTCTGGCCCAACATGATGGTAACTAGTTTTACTTTTTAGCTCATACTTCTCTGCAGCAGACTGGCTGTCTGACAGAAGTTAATATCGTTGTAAAAAATACACTAATCATTCTTCATCTCTCAGCACCATTGTTGTTTCTTAATGTAATAAGCACAGCACAAGTGCATGACAGAATCCTAACATCTTTTCTAACCGTGATAAATAAAATGGATCAGGCTGCTTTACTGCAGCTCAGCTGGTTCGGAGCCTCACCAGTGCAGGCTGGGGCTGTGTTTTTATGTGTACCACAGATGGTGCAGTTGTTCCACTCCAATGACCGTTCTTTACAGTAATGACCCGCTGTCCCATGAAGTTGACCACTGAGCGCTGTGACATCCAGCTGCTGACTCCTCATAGTGGCACACCCAGTCTTCATAGTTCCCTGGGTTTATTAGGTCTGGAAAAGATAAAAAAATCTGGACCTGAGCATCATGGGAGACCTTTAGTTAAGTACAGATCTTTCATCCTGTGCTTCACACATCATGCCACTTTTGGCTGCTACTAAACCTGTTGATGTACTTCATCACACTTGTGGAGTCTGGCAACCAAACTTCATCAGCATATGTGGACACAGTCTGGCTTCAGAGCACTGTGACCTCTTCACATAAGAGGTATCCCTGTTCATTTGGTAACCTTTGTGTGTTAACTGTTTCTATCTGTTGCATTCTGCACTTGAGCAGTGCAAGTGCTTAAGTCTCACTGCAGCTGTTTATAGCTGATCAAAGAAGAGGTCTACTTTCAAGATTTTTTTGTAAGATGAAACTTTTTGGGTGTGCATAGATTTTAATAATCCACGAACACACCAAACTTTGTCGTAAAGAAAGGACTAAAGCAGAACAGATGTAATGTGAAACCGAGGTTGTGGCTAGGAAAGGGAAGCAGAATTTGATGTTTTGTGGGGACTGTGGACAGTGACTGCAGCCTTTGTGCCAGTTTGAGCAGACTCACTGTGCTGAGCTCAGGCATTACATCGTTTTTAGTGGGTTCATCAAACTAGTAATGCAAGAACAGTGGAGCAAGCAAGTTCTAAAAGGATTGAAACTAGGACGTGTTGGGACTAGGGGAGATGAGAAAAAAGAGAGTAAGAGAAAGTGCTTTAGACAGGGAGCAGTAAGGGCAACTCCAGCTAAAAGAAAGATATTTTTCAAGGCAGGGAAAAATAGGAGTGAGAGTCAAATTCTGTTCTTTAGTGCTGCAAAGGCATAAAACTGATGCAAGGCCTTGCAACATGGTCACCCAAAATGCATGCACATGTATGCAAATACACCCCTTAATTTTTCATTTATGTACGTCATATCTTCAGCAAAACATCAAGTGTAAAGACCACAGAGGGAAATGTCTACAAAAACCAACAACTTAGCTCAGGCTAGTGTCAGTATCAGTCCTCCGTCACACTGACATCACTACAGGGGTTTGACAATCACTTTTTTCCCCGGTCTACACAAGTGCCAATAACAATTGACAGCAAACAATGTGTTCCCAGGTGTTCTGGTCGGGGAATCAACAGACTGGCCATCCAGACACTCTGCATCAGTTTAGGGGAAATGTGTTTTGTGTTGCTGGCTTTCAGCATGCTATTTGTGACCAGACACCTGGTCGTCTTTGCTCTGCTGTGCCAGCACATCTTTATATCAGCATGTTTTTGTCTCATAAACAGAGGCAAAAAATAAAAGAAGAAACGCTTGTGTTTTGGGTGCCCCCCACCCAAAGTCAGTGATCTCAGTTACCTCCAGCAGGATAGATCAAGAATGATGCATTTTTAAGGCCCACAGAGGCTAAATGTCAGAGATGACTTGGTTCCTGCTCCGATGATTTCAGAGAAAACTAAAATATTTAAATACTAAAATACTCTTAGACATTCAGTATGTCTCTCCCAGGGTTCTTCTGATAATGGCCGCTTAAAACTTAAAAAAAAAGAAGAAAGAAACAACAACATATAGTCATATCTGACAGTTTGAAATTAATCAGTGTTTGGGTACCATCCTCTGCTTAACTACACTTGCACAGTAACAGGTAAGTGAACAAGAACTCTCCATCTTCACATATAACAGGCACGAAGATGAGGGGTAATGTGATGCAGTGCACAGTGCTGCCACTAGAGATCAGTGGAGTGCACAGACTAAACAACTGACAGATGTTAGTGAAACCATTTCATGTTTACAACCTCTTAATGCCAGATATTTTGCTCAAAGAGCAAAGGCAAGCAGCAAATATGACAATCAATAGGTTGATGTAGTGAAATCAAACCAAGAAAGAGCTGCTGAGAGGCTAAGACTGGGTCTGGGTCATTCATTCATCTTCATACCTGCTTTGTCTACTGGTGCACTCACTGAGATTCCTGAACTGAAGTGAAACTGTTTTTTAACCGAAAAAATAAAAGGAAGAGGAAGATCAACCCCTTGTAAAATACAGAAGCTGAAAACGACCGTGTATATATTTGCTCTCACTGCCATTTTCTTGAGAGTCGTTATCACAAGATAACAAAGTCTGTTTTCTCGAGATAACGCATTCCTTT
Organism: Karalla daura; assembly: GCA_029224185.1. Taxonomy (NCBI): domain Eukaryota; kingdom Metazoa; phylum Chordata; class Actinopteri; order Chaetodontiformes; family Leiognathidae; genus Karalla; species Karalla daura. Next base: position 10,117,727 of record CM055198.1, on the reverse strand, counting down.
ATTTCATCATCATCCAGGCTCATCTTCTCCAGAAATGACGAAAGCTAATCTGAATGTCATCTCAAACAGAAAGACATGCAATTTCTGCCCATGTTAAACCTTGACTGAAGAACATTCTGATGCATTGATCAGTAATAGAAACTCCTCAATCTCCTCCAGGACTCCTTCCTCAGTTTTATCTTCATGTCTTTACTTCTTTACTTTTATTATTTATCTATCTATGTGTCTGAAAGCATGTGCACATCTATGAAAGTATGAGCGTCATTCTATGTGGGAGGGGAGATTATTATTTATTTACTGTTGTTTTTTATTGTGTGAAGCACTTTGACCCACTCACCTCTGCGTGAAATGTGCTAATGTGCTTAAAGTGTATACTGTTTATTAAATATATATATAAATGTATATACATTAAATGTGTGTATGAATATGAATAAGTATAAACAGTATTAGTAAGTAAGCATTATAGCAACATTGTTTGATACAACCAGAACACTTCCTGATGATTGTTATGTAAGTTTGTCAACAACAAACTTGAGAGAATCTAGTACTCCAAAAAAACAAACAAAAAAAAGGTATGTTATTTTCTAGAATAGCTGCCAATGATTGGTAACTACAGGTAAAGATTGTTTTCATTGTATACATTAAAATTTGGAAAAGAAAAGAGAAATCAACAAGGGCAACAATGTTTTAACAATTAGAATAGCCGTTTGAAGTGTGAGTAGGGATTGTTAGTATTTTCACATTGCTGTGTTAAACACACTAAATACAATTCATTTGTCAAATTCAAAATGTGCCACATTTATGTATTAACATGGAATAAGTAATCGATATGGGATGTTTGTCACACACCATGATTTTCATTAAATATTTAAAAAAAAGCACAAAAGAACGACACAGTAAAACATTTCTTGTCTATTTAACCACTGTTCATTGTAAATGACCTCACTTATTTTTGCTATTTTCAGGAGCAGTTGCTTTCACAACTGAGCACACGTCAGCTTATGTTTATGAGTGTTATGAGTGATACATGGTGGTAGTTGCACAAGAGCAATAATACCTCTGTGATTGTGACTGTTGACCTTCTGAATCATAATTCTTAAGAGAAAATTTTACATTGCTCGTGATGTCTTTCAATCTTTTATTGATGTCAGCATCATTTCGATCTTTTGTTTTCCTCTTAATCCTTCAAACTGTGCTGTCTATCGAAGCAAACTGCTACAATAATCAAGATCAAAGTTTTCATCTTTGCATCATCTCTGCAATTCAAGGGGGTGAGGAGAGGTTCATAATGCTATACAGTCCTTTTGTGAAGTTATGATGAAGTTTGAAGTCTATATTGTTGTTGGAGACAACCAGTAGTTAACAGTGAATTGTCTGATCCCTCACATACTGTAGATGTAAGATACATTGGACATCTTCAAAGATAGAACATCTAATGACTGACTAAAAGCTCTAGGCTACATATTGAAGGGAAGATGTTATTTTTGATTTTATTTCAGAACATTTATGATTCTTGCGCTCAAATAATATCAAATATGTCACATACTGTAAACTCCCCATCTGTTTATACAAGCAAGAGAAGTTCATAAAGTTTGCTATATTATAAAGTTATGAAGCTATAAAGTTGCTGTTAAATGTTGTTCATCCTTAAGTGATTTCAAACTATCAAGCCATTGTATTTGTTATGTAATTATACGATGATATATTCCTTTTATATGCATATTAAAAGTATAAAGTGTTCTTGCTTGATGCTAATCAATTTATCAACCAACTCACTGTAGGATTTACCAGTAAAGTTCATAAAAACACATTGTTGCTGTTGTGCTTTATTTCTACTGCATCCGTTTTTCTGTATATAAACATTGTAAATAAACATTTGAAGGTGGTTCATGCTTTAATGCATCCATCCATCCATCATTTTACCCGCTTTGCACTGAAAGGTTCCACAAGGGTTTGTCGGTGCCTATCTCGAAAGCACATATGGCAGAGGCAGGGCATACACTCTGGACAAACACCAGTCCATCGAAAGCCACAAACACCGACGATTTAGAGTTCCCAGCTGACCTAAATCTGCATGTTTTGGGACTGGGCAGAAGCCGGAGTAACAGAAGGAAACCCATATAGACAGGGGACAGGGAGAGCATACAGACTCCATGCAGAAAGGACCCCAGTCCATTCATCAAGCCAATGACGACACTTCATGTAAAGCAAATTGAGAAATCTTTGAAACCTCGTACATTCACTTAGTTTTTCCCACGTGAATACACAAAGGAAGAGGCTGCACAAGTAATTTATCGTGCTTAGAATAACTAATCCAAAGTTCTGAAGCACAACACCAAACTAAGGAGAAAAAGTCAGACTGTGGGTGTTGTCTATTTACTAAAAGCTCCAATTAAGATGCTCTTTTTTATGAGGTGAACAGATCAAAACAAGCGTGAGGAACCATGAAGGCAAATGTCAGACAAGCGGTCGACAGAAATCTACTCAAGCTAGAGATGTGGTGTAATAAACTCCACAAAGATATCCAAATACCATGCTCTAATTATGTTACCAACATATGCCTCTAACATCAAAGTGAGCTTTTCATTAAAAAAGAAAAAAAAAACACAATCGTGCCCTTTTCCCTGTCTCATATTGAAGTGCTATCTAATCAAATACCTGTTATGAATAAAATGCTCCTTTGAAAAGTTGAGGCAAGCCTGCAAACTTTTCCACCCATGTTGCTCCTACACATTTGAATGCAAAACAGCAAAAGCTTTTTTTCATGGACTACAGTACAGCATAACCACTACAAACTCATATTTTGCCTTTTTTGTTTTACCAGTTTTGCACAGTTCTGTCTTTGCTTTGCTGTATTCATAGCGACATAAAAATAATGTTATCACACAATATTCAGTTTCATTCTCTTTTCCTTTGCAGATTTGCAAATAGGGTCTCTCTATCTTCACTGTCATTTCTCAAAGTCGATTTAAACCCATGATAACTGCATCAAGTGGTTTTCAACCTTTCTTCCTTGTGACACCTTAAAGTCACTAGTCATTGGCTGTTTGACTCAGCAGCAGCAGTTGGGCTCAACTAGTAATTTTGCTTTTGAGACTGTTTCATTTGAATATTATTTAAAGGCTTGAAGAGACAAGTTGAAAAAAACCCTGACAAACAGAATTATATGAGTATAGACAAACAGTTAATAGATCATTTCCCCCTGACTCATCTTAATCTTGTAGTCACTGCGTGCATCCTCACCACCCCCACCAGCCACCCCCCATTTATTCCGATCCTGTGGGAAAAACCACAAAGTTCCCCGATATTGACACAGTGCTATCGATCATCTTGTGGCCCAGTGGGGTTTTTCTTACAAGTACTTTGACTTTGGTGTAGAAGTGTGTCTGCTCTGTTTCAAATTAATAAGTCTTTGATTGATCTCAGATGCCACAAACAAAACCTGCTTAAATGTGCAAACACAATCGTGCTGGATTGATTTGCTTTGCAAGGTCAGGGCGTTGATATTTAATGTGGCCACCACACACCCCCTCATGTGGAGGCTTATTTTGTACCGTGTGCAAATTTTGCAGGGTATCTGCATTTGTGAATAAGTGGCATGTGGCAGCATGTTGGTGTTTGCATTCGGGTGCAGGAGGCAGAGAGGCGGCGAGAAGTGTGGCTGACAGACAGGGCGAGGCAGTGACAGTGACTGAGTGGATTGCCTTAAAGCATTCAGCTTTCAATCCAAACGTCACTGTTGGGATGAGAGGATCTGTGCTGGGAGTGGCCTGTAGATGGCCCCAGCGCACCAGACAGCAAGTAGGAATGGGATGGGGTGGGTGGTTTTCAAGGCTGTCACTGTGTGTGCCTGACTTCTAGCTATCCTAGCTAAAGGCTATATTTGCGACACCTGTGCAGAAGCTTTTGTGTGTGCGTATGTGTGTGAGCATTACAAGTAGCACATGCCTTTCGAAGGTTTTTCCATTTGGGAATCGTGCAATTCCAGGTGTCCACGGGCTACACCTAGATTGCCCTCTCTAGTTTCGAGTAATCTACATGCTTTTGTGACCTTTAGGGCTAAGCAATAGCTGAACTTGTTGCCTTGCCATAACCCTAACCCTTTGATTAGTATGTATCACAGCTGTACAAAATTTGTAACCAAAGTCAAATATGTATTAGATTTAATTTATTTGTACGAACACATTCTCTCTGGGCATGACTTGATGTAAATTAACAAACTGAGTCAATTGTAAATTTGCACAACCTTGGAAATTAAAAGCTAAAAAATTCTGCTTTTCACTGCCACAAAACAGGTTCTGCCACCAGAGCGGTAAAATAAGGAACTTGGTCACTGTTAACAAAAGCAAAAGTCACATGAAATAAAATCCATTATGGATTACTGGTTACTGTAATTGTCGGTGTCACCATATCGTTACGACTGCAGTTACTGTGCTCCAAGAAGAAAGGAGAAGGCAGCTCAGTCACGGAAAAAAACATTCAGTGCACCCCAACAGTATGGTTCTGTTTAGGTTGCTCTCTGTAACAATAATGGGGACAAAAACATCTACTGTTTATGAATGAATCTATACAGCTAACAAACACAAAAAAGACCTCATGCTCACATAATTTTGCTTGTACACTATTCGTTCATTATGTACACAATATCCACAAATCTGTGGTTTTGGAAAGTATCAATGTTTTGGGGAATTACTGCACATCTTATTGTTGGGTTAGATGCTGCATTACAGTATGCCTTAATAAGGCTGTAATGGTTATGGTCAATGGTCAATGGTCATATGACAGAAATTTAAGGATGTACGGTAAAAACACAATACCGTAAAATATGTTACGCCCAACATTGGTTAACACTGAATGTGCCTATCCTGTTGTAACCTGCGTGTATTGTACCTCCACCACCCTTGCTCTTACACTTCTCATTTCTCACTATGTGCATTGACAACGAACACTAAACAGTCCTCTATGTCCTCTATGAAAGAATTATCAATCCTAGCACGACTCCATGTGCTTCCAGACTGGTCATGTGTGTGCATGTGGATGAAAGGGGCGACATGAGAAAGAAAAAAAAAAAGAGAAGAAAATTACATCGCATTAGGCTTAACGTGCGCTGAATGTGCTGAGGGGCAGTCACAAAATGTTAGTCCGTTCTTGTGTATGGCCGCATGTGTGCGAGACCTTGCGCTATGAACAGTGACAGTGTGCTAGCCTGTGAATGCACTGCCTTAGACAGAGAGCATAAGGTTTTAAAAGCATGAATAATTGATAGCAAACCCGCCCTAGTGCTGCCATCTCTTGGACAATTACTGTTAGTCTGTGTTAATCTGATGATGACAACAGCCTCCATGTGTTTTGCACTTGAGAGACCAGATAATGGAGAGAGGTTCGACCCGTGGTGACCCGAGTCACAGTTCAAGTCAGAGCGCTCAAAGGACGGCAAAAAAAGGAAGAGGAGTGACTCTAGAAGGACAGTGAGTGGCACAAAGATGGAGTCAGATTGGAGCGGGGGACAGTAAGTGTGTTAGAAACAGTAGAGAGCGAGGGATCGGGGATGGGGCGAAGGCGAGATGGAAATGACAGAGAGAGAGAGGCGCTGAGAGTGGATGCTCGGGGCTGGCCAGGGTGTAAATGTCTATCTGGTGACATGTGCATTAGCATCTCGTCAGAGCCAGCGGGGCCATGACATTGAGCGGAGGCGACACAGTGAGACGTGTAGTAGCCAAGTAAACCACTATCACTTTCTCCCCGCTCTCTTTCTTCCTCCATCTCTCTCATATGGTCTGTCAGTCTTCCTCTCTCTGTGACCTCCTCATTCCATCTCCAACTCTCTTCCTTCTCACTGGGTTTGTCAAACCCATATTTGATTTCGCTTTCTCAGTCTCTTCCAGAGGAACAAGCACCAGACCATTAGCCCAGAGCTGCACCCTCATGTGAAGATTACTCTCTCAGTCGTCCCGAAGTTCAATCTTCTTTTATTTAACCCTTACACACTGTTCAGACTCTATGCCTTCACAATGTGGTTTGGGTCAGTTTTGACCCAGACCAGTAAGTTCCTCATAGTAAGTGTGTAAACCAAATTTTAAACTGCAAATCTAGTAATCATACATTTATCACATTAATAAATGCATGATTATTCCTTAATTAATGTTTTAGAGATAGTAGACAGTGTAATTTTAAGTCTAGTACTATTATCTATTATTACACAATATCAAGTCCTCCTCTCAACAGATAAAAGACATAAAGACCATTTAACCATCGCAACTATTAAATGCTGTCATTCCACAGACTAGAAGCAGCATAGTAAATTTGCATTTCTGCATGGGTTTTCTCTGTGTACTGTATGACTGAATTCAATGATCTGGGGATAATTTTTCTATATTCAATAAATGCATTACTCATGGCCAGTTACTTAAGATATGCTGGCACAGAGATTTCCGTGTCAATGTATTGATGCCATTACACAGCTTTTTACTTTGGTTTAACTAGAGGAATATTATGCAAATTATCTTCATTCAAACATTCTATTTGCATAAAGTGTTGTGCAGGGCAAGGATATCTGTGGAAACACAAATTTGCCTCTGTGAAGCATATTCCGTCAGATTTGTGCATCTTCAACTTCTTCAGAATCTACACTTGTTATTTACAGTAGAACTCCCTGCACTAGTTTCTCCTTCAACAGCAGCACAGAAAAGGAGGAAACAGCTTCACCGAGATTTCCAGTGTACAGCAGAGCAGAAGGACATCCACACCGATGCTCCTCCTCCAGTGGGCAATATGAGTAAACGTGTGTTGGAGTGCGGTTGCATGTGTGTTTTTTACAGGATTGAGGAGACTGTAGCACAGACCAAGCAACAGATGGCTGGGCAGCCTCGTCTGGCCTCACCGTTCGCTCACAAACAGGCACCATATTGACTGTCTTAATCAATGCGACAGTAATCATACAGATTTATATAAACCTCACTTCCCAGACCAACATGCATCTTTGTTTATGCAGAGAAGGATGTGAGAAAGAGAGGATGAGAGTGAGAGACCAACAGAGATGAAAGGCTGATTGTTTTCAGCTTTGAGAAAGTTTAGAAGGGGGGAGATAAATACACAGAGGTGAGTCAGATGTGGCGATAGTGGATGGATTTTACTCATTTCTTTTCCTGTCATTTCCCCTATTCCCTCCATTGCAGCTGGAGAAGCAAATGTCAGTGAGGTGTTAATTGCCGCTGCCTCGTCTCTCAAGCCCCGGTGCACTGAGTGCATCAGAGCATATCTAAACTTGTGTGTGTGTGTATGTGTGTGCGTGTGTGTGTGTGAGTGTGTGTGCGCATTGTAGCATGTGCTCATCTGTGGGAGTGTGACAGACTTAGATGAGTTACTGTTTTTAGCAAAGTAAGTACAGGAAAGATGACTTAAGTGGCACAACAGTGCTGCATAAGCAGAGATGCACGTAGACGAAGCTTTGCATCCTCTCATCTCCTCTCCTTTCCCCAGAACTTCGGCTTCATTCAGCTTCCTCTCCCTCGCTTTGTCCGCAGAGTCTCTACCTCTCATGTCACTGTGCCTCTTCTACATCAACAGCTCTGTCGTCCATCTTACCCCGTGCGGCGTTGGGCACAACACTGTTGGGTGATTACTCGCCGAGGGAGCAAGATATGAGCATCTACAGAATATCACGCAGCAGCGCCTGATTAACAATCTGTCTGAGATGTGTTATGCGGCGGCTGCCTTCCTCCCGTGGTTTTGGCTGCTGCCTCAAAGGACAGCAGGGGGACAATGAGGTCCAGGAGCACTAATGGAATCAGGCAGTCATTGGTGTGTATATGTGTCTGAGAAGGAGTGTGTGTGTTGTGGGGAGGACACATAATTCATAGATGAGCTTCAGGACTAACATTGATTGAGGAAGAGACTGAAAATTTCAAGTCAAAATCTTGACACTTTAACCACTTTTTTCCTGATTCAAACATCCTCTCTCTCTTCCTCTTTTTGCAGCTGGCTCTCAACCTCTCCACTTCCTTATTTTCTCCTCACTTTATTTTTGACCCTACTCTCTACTTCCTACCTCATGTGAACCTCAACAAAAAAAAAAACTTCCTTCCACCACCTCAGAAATATTGGTTGCCTCTTTCCTATCCTCCACTGTTGCCAAAATTCTCATCCCTGCTTTCTCTAGCCTACCAAACAAAAGCATCGAAAAAACTTCAATGTGTCCAGAATATAGCCACCCGCCTCCTCACTTCCACCTGCTGCCATGATCACATTATCCCGGTTCTAGGTAACCCCCACCGGCTCCCAGTCAAACCTTGTCATCCCAGTCAAACTGAACAAAGACCCTGTCACCTCAACCCTCCTTACCCCTGGGTTTCCTCACCTGATACAATCCACCTGCTTAAGACAGTGTGGGCTATGATCCAGACCTGGAGAGGCAGGACATTCACTGCTTCTGTATCCTCTCCTCCATTCACCCATCCAAACAGCTGATGATGATACTTTATTCATGCAGGCATCTTCAGTTGTGCCCACTATCCCAACCCACCAAGCACCCCCATTCCCCCAAACCCCTGAGCCCCATGCCACACACACACACACACACACACACACACACACACACACACACACACACACACACACACACACACACACATACAAATGCGCGCACAAATAGTTTGCAAAGGTTCATGACTCCAAGAGAGATGACCAAAGCAGAAAGGAAGATGTGTTTTTAGGGGATATATTCGAGTTCAGGACGTGGAGAGGAAGAAGGAGAAACTGTATCAGAGCCATAGAGAGACAAAAGGCAGACATATAGAGGCAAAAGCAGAGAGACAAGGTAGAAGCAGGGAAGCAGGGGACAGAGCATCTGTGTCTGTATGCACACCCCCACAAGTGAGAGCAATAACGAAAGACAGGGAGATATAGAAGTAGAAGAAGCAAAAAGAGGCCAAACAAGATTGCATTCTTCCTCCTTGCAATTAAGCAGCATACTTTATGGTTACTTCTGACTGCCTACATCCTCAAGCTCTCAGTCTACTGGGGGTGTTTTTTTTTATTTTACTTTTTTTTACCATCTCCTCCCAGTGACTGGGTGAAGCAGATGAAACCAGTCCCATTTGTTGCTAAGTGCTATTTTCATGTTAACGCGCCTTGTTCTGTTTTTGTTTTCTCATCACTTAGAGATGGGGAACTTTGCCCCCTCTGGATCTGTTCCAATTTCATGTTTCTAGTTTGCTCATCAGTATGTGTGTGTGCGCACGTTTGTCCATGTCTGTGTGTGTCGTGAGCCATACATTTCAAAATGTATTAATGGATCCGAACAGAGAATTCATAGAAAACAGAAGCAATACATCTCAGGAGTGAGTGTAAGAATCCTTACCAGCATGACTAGAAATTGTTCTGGTTGTCAAAATTGTAAAGACATGGAATCTGTGTGTACATTTCAGGTCAAAGTGGTGACACCTCCAACACGTTAAGACATTAGCCCAATTAAGGTTCAACTGGTTATATAGTAGATCAAGATTCCACTAAATGTAGACAGAGTAGTTAAGACATTAACCTGCTGCATGCATGGCGACACCCAGTGAGTAAACCCAGTACGTCTAATCCCCTGAGATTAGACGCAGTGTATTGATATATACTGCATCAAATTTACTGTTATTTATTCAGTTTCTGATCTTATATTTAATCAGTAGATAGATAGAAACTGCAGTGCTGAGGTTCTGTTTTACATATGCTCTCTTGTAAACATAAATCAGGGCTTGGCTCCCCAAAAGCATCTTCAGATATGGGTCAAACAAGGGCCTGTTTTGCATGGAACAACATAAACTGGCTACTTGCTGTTTGACTGCAGGAAACAAATCCTTGCAGGATTTTCTTTTTACTGTAATATTTGAAATTAGTTTTTTTTATTGTGTTACATGAAAAATATTAGAAAAACAACTTTTGCATGCTGTTTCGTACACTATTTTGCCCAATTGTGTGCTTTCATACACGTGTCTATGTATGGAAGACTTCAAGATACAAAAACATAGTCCAGTGACAAGAACAAGATTCTTACCATGTGAAGGCAGAGACACAGAGAGACGTTTTTTAAATCCTTCTATATAGATAGGTATACATAAATAATGTTGTTTCAGTGCATCTCAAACACACTCTGTTGAAGACACATGGATGCAAGTTTTTATTTTCCAACTTCAAAGAATTATAAACGGGCATTCACGGGTTAGTACAGTCTGAATGGCAAGACAATGTGACTTAGACATCTGTGTGCAATGAAACTCCCATCAATAAAACACACCTGTGATGGATGCTCACCCATGGTAAGGTTTTCTTGTCCATCTCACTTATTTGGGTTTTTCTAAGTTTTTCCAGTTGCCTGCTTCAGTCCAAAAACATCCACATTTAGGTTAATTCAAAACTGAATTTTATCAAGGGGAATGTGTATGCCCTGGTATGAACTGGTGACCTGATAAGGATATATTTTATCCCCCATCCTATGTATCTGGAAGTACGAATGAAATGAAATTGTGATTTTGCAAATTAAGTGTGAAGTCTGCTGACTGAAGACAGGTCTCAGGTGCGATGACAAGGTATGGAGCTGATGGCCAATGGCAAAGGTGATGGTAGTGAATGAACATTAAAGTCATGGCCAACAGCTCCGGAGGAAATGCCTACATTCAATGCACACTCCCTAAAAACGTGCAACATCTGTGAAATTATAATGTGTAATAAAACTACACATTTCAGAGTGGCTTTTTATTGTGAACAGCATAGGGCACACCTGTGCAGTAATCATGCTGTTTAAATTAATCACGAGCTTGATATAGCATCCGTCAAGCGAATCGTGGCAAAAGCAAACGTGCTCACTAGCATGGGCAAGTTTGTTGTCAGGAGCTGGACAGAAATTATCCGTCAGTGGTGGAAAAAACAGAGAGAGTGTTTTGTTCATACTTTATTGAGTGTAACTGGTGATTTTTTCATGCAGCCATGGGCCTTAATAATGCTGGACAGCAGCCTTGTGGACAATGCTACCAGACATTTCAGGGGACAACACTTATCCTCTCTCTTATTTAGCTGCGGGCCACAGTGAAAAAGGATTTTAACCAATTTGGTCACTGGAAAGTGAGTGAGCAGTAAGTGAAATATGGGAGGTATCAACCCACCATAACTAATATGGTATGGTTTGAAATGTTTCAATCCTCTGAATATCAGAGGATTGCTACAGTTTCAGAGCTGTGTCCTCATTTATTCAAGAGCTGATTCAAGAGCCACTCATTACGTAACTGAAGAATCTGAGAAAGTGTGTGAGGAAAAGTACTAATGGACAATGATTTTTGCATTGACATACGCAGATACACGTGCATACCGCATGACAAAATCTTTTCTCTGTTGTCCTGCGATTCAATCAGCAAAACTGAAAACAGTCTAATCAGTTACATCACCTCTGACATCTCACTAAGCTGTAATTGATTTGTACGCCCACAGCCTTCCCAGCAATCCAATAGTCACCAGAAAACATACAATGGTCCAGTGTGTGTGTGTGTGTGTGTGTGTGTGTGTGTGTTTGTCTTTGAGTAGCCTATTTGCTTGCTTGTATTGATGTGTGTTGATTGTTTACATTACGAAGGTGCACATGTTGATTGGTGAGTGAAAGTATGCACCAGTCATGGTGTTGGGCTGACTGCAGAGGCATGGTAGTAGCCAAAAAAAATGATTTTACTTAGCTGAAAGTCTCCATCATCCCCTTGCTTTAAGAGGTGGCTCAACAAGATGGTTGCCATTTCCTGGATAGAACAAATGTGCTTTAGTAGACGAAATGCACCAAATTATTGGTGTGGAAGGCAATTTTGTTTCATTTATTGAGACCTAAATAGCCAATGTATGAATCAGGCTGCTATGTGGTAACTGTATTTTTTTCATTTCTTTTGTTTTCCGTGTGGCCTCAGGATTTGATCCTCATCTCAGAGTTAGCTTTTTCTGTCTTTTGTTCTGTTCTCTCTCTCTCTCTCTCTCTCTCTCTCTCTGGGTATCATTTTTATTTTGTTTGTTTATGTGTGTATTTGTTTATAAATCTATTCATACTCCTGATGGCGCCATGGGAAAGGAAGCACTGGACTTCTTCGGTTGTTCTTTATATAGCATAGCCTCTGTCCTTATTTTTATTATGTTAATTATGTAGCACTTGGAATAAGGTGCTGTATACCCAACTTTTTATAGAGATTTTCTCTATGAAAACTATGAAACAAAACAACAACAGAGGCATACTGATGATTGGTCAAAGGGAACTGCGAGCACGTGCTTCATCAGGGGCATGTCCACCAGATATTTTCTATACGGGTGGCCAAGTGAGGTACGTTATGCGTTATGGTGGGGTGGCATTGTGGTTGCATGTGACAAATAACCATTCGTCCTGATCCGTGAAGTTTGGAAAGTGCTGTCATAGTCATCATTATCAGATTCTCTCAATTCTGATGGTTTCTTGAATGGCCCTAGTTACCACATCCAGCAATAACCCCTCCAGCATATGGTTCTACTTTATCCTTGTGTGTTTGAGTTTGTGTGTGTTTTTTGTCCAGGTTGTTGGTTTACATCTTGCTTTGTATTGATCTGTCTGTGGCATGTGGTTGTTTTGTGGCCCTGTCTGTCACCCTCATATTGATCATGCCATGCTTTGTCACCTTAAAACAGCCGCTGGACAACTCTTTCTTGACTCTGGTGGTTTGCACTGCGATTTTGGCCTTGTCTTCTGCAAGTCATTTTCATCTGTCATTGTAGCTTGGTAATGACAAATCTACTGCTACACAATTTAGCATTAATAGTATCAAAGCTTTAGGGTATTTGGCTCTAAGAGGTCACCTGATCAGTTCCTCTTAGAAATAACATGATGAGGAGACATTATGGCAGGGAGCGAACATGAGTGAGACAAATAAAAAGGCATCTGTGTTTGTGAGGCCAGTAATGACAGTTTAATGAGCGCGATAATCATAAACTAATTTGATGACGGCTTCATTTGTGACTGCAGGGACCCCTCTTTTCTTCTTGCCATGCAACAGCATTTCCAACTGCAGCTCATCACATTTGAATCCATTCTACACTTTGTTTTCTCTTGTACCTTGCTCTCCTTTAAAGCACCCAACTCGACTTTTATTCATTTGTTTTACTTCTCTGCATTTACGACCAATCTTCCCTCTTTCACCGTTTGATTCATTCTGCTCTTCTCTACACACCTTCATACTGTTCTCCAGCTATTGGACAATGAACCCTGTGAACCCACTTGATTTCTTTGCTTCACTCTGCGCACTCTTCCTCTGCTTTCACTCTACTTATTTAACCCTCCCTTCTTCACAAAGTCTTACTGCTTTCTTTCATTCATTCTCTCAGCAACCACTGACCACTTCAAAGCCCAGTTTCTGTGTCACAAAACTTTAACAAATAGGTCTTTTAGTACAATTTGGACCTGGAAACACATAGGCGTCTGGAAGCTGGCTGTGTTTGAACACCATTTACTCAGGTGGCAGCCCAGTTGTCCCCAAATTTTCAGTTTGGAAACACCTACTCTTTAAAGGGCCATATGTTCGCCCCAGCACAATGTGTTCTTTTTCCCTTTTTTGCCTTGGGCCGAAAGACTCCAGTTCCAAACATAATCCAGTGAAACCAACTGATTTCTCTCTCAGCTCTATTTTCCCACAAGTTTTCTTTTACTATCATCTGTCCTTGCTGTATTTTTCTTTTAAACATTCTTTCCTCACGCTAACATTGTTACCCCCCTCATACTATTCATCCCTCTTCTTTTTGTCACTTAATGTGGTCTCCCCACCCTCATTCTCTTCATAGGCCCCTCTGTGTATTTTTTGATCAGACACTCAATCATGCCGTGATGACCTAAAGGCAGAGAATTATTGTGAAATGTGGGTCATTGCTACAGTATGACTTAGGAAATTACAAAAATAATCAGTCTTACAATACTTCATTATAACAATGGAAATGGGATGCTCAAAACAATCATTCTGAAGCTGTTGGGGCTAATGTTTACATTATTTATTTTCTCATTTATACTTCGGTTAAAATGACAGCCAGAGGTTATATTATAAAATGTTGGTGTAAAATTAATTTGTTGGTTTGTAAACCTCTCTTTTCCTCCCTTTCTTATTCTGCGCCACACTCCTCTCCTTGCCATCCTCATTGTCTTTATGGGGGACAGTGATCGATGTGCTGCTCTAGCAGACTGTGACGAGGTTAGGAACTCTGGCCTATGTGTGTGATGAACTAACTGTCGATCGCATGGATGTGGACTGTGTGTCTGTGTGTGTGTGTGTGTGTGTGTGTGTGTTTGTGTGTTCATGTGTGTCTATGTGTGTGTGTTCATGTGTGTGTGTGTGTGTGTGTTTGTATGTACTTCGCTACAGGAAGGAATTCATCTGATGTCAGCATGTCTGAGGAATACATGGGGAACATTATTCTGAAGAATGTTTTATGGTATTTTGTTTTTGTGTTTTGTGCTTGTGTGTGTGTGCCCTTGTGAGTGTGCGAGGAGAGCATTTGTAACTGTCAAAATAATGATTCCAGTGCTCAGTGTCTTGCTGCTCGTGTAGTGAACTGAGTCAATAACTTTGATAAATCCAGAGTCCAGTTGTATGTCACAGTGCACGGCAGCACACACTAGTGCATATTTGCTCTCTCTCTCACGCTCTCTCTCACACACACAGACACACACACATACACACACAAACATATAACTGTCATACTGCTGCTCTCTCTGTTTGAACAACCAATATTGATTGTTCTGCTATGAAAACTCTTGTTTGGAGTTTGTCATACTTTTTCGCTTACTGCCTCCACCTTTGACAGCTTAAAAAGCTGTTCAGCTTTGTTTCTCTCTGAAAAAGGTTAACATGCAGCGCAAACCAACATGGACACAATCACTCTGGACACTAACCTTTTGCATCTACAGAGGTCTGCAAAAAATACGACTGGCTGTTCATACAGTATGTAGAAAATATGAACAAAACATTTACCAATCAAAATTTTTCTGTAATTTCTTTTTTAATCAGCAAAAATTAAGCATCAACTGACATGTTTAATGCTGCAATAGTCTCATTTGTGTCTTATTTACCTGAGGTTATTGTCTTCCTTTTTGCAGACATAATTTCCATCTACCCAGGCCTGACCTGTTCACCTGTCGAGCCCCTCTTGGATTTGTTTGCTAAGACTCCCATCCTATTTCCTGACCATCACCTTGAGTAAATTTCTTTTTATCCTTCTGCCTGTTTTCCTGATTCTTTTTGAACACTTTTCTGTCTCTGTTGCTGATTTTCCCAAACAGAGCAGAACTTACCCTCTATACTGCCGTGGGTTTTCATGTTACTTTTTAGAAATTTGACTGACTAGCAACTAGGCAAATGATTGCTTTTGTCCTCGCTGTACACTGAGTTTACATGCACATACACATCCTCATACACACTTCAGAAAAGCATAAGCCATGGCAATTAACAAAGGTGGAGCCTTCATTGTTGCAAGGCACGAACATGATCATTGCAGATAATCATATTATGTTTGCTAACGGTAAAGACTGTTGTCATTTTGTTTGATTGTGAGTTATAAAGAAATGAGATTAAACGGAGAAAAGCACTTGTGATTCGAGATGAAAACCTCATGAGGTGATTGAAAAAGCACCTTATGATATCTGGCGCTCTGCATCTTGGCAACTAGTAGTTCCCATGGCGACAGACTTGGCACCACTGAAAATGATGACATCATTTGATTATGCTAATGATGATAGAGATGAGGGTAAAAGTGGGAAGGATGGAGATGGCAATGACATTGTGATAATGCCTCCCTAATGTTAATAATGATTGCCGCATGTGTGATATACTTTACTGCGGCCTTTCGTCTTCCCCAGGGTGTTTAACGCCACCCCTCCAACCCACAGTTAGCAGTTATTCAAAACAGTGGGCAAAGGCAAGGGCACCCCAGCAGGGCACAACAGGAATGCACGAGCACTATGATTAAAGTATAATCTCTCTCACCACTGGGCCCGTTGAGCACCGCTACATTGAGATTATGAGGGTAAAGCAACTGCTTCCATTGAAAAAAAAAATACAGCGGTATTGAAATTAGGACTGGGAAGGGGAAAGACATTTGGAGCACCTATGGTAAATAAGTGTGATTTGCTACATAGAGGTATAGACAGATGAGGCAGTATTGCAATGTTGTATTGCATTTGCAGATTTGTGTATTCATTAAGAAGCCATTAAACATTGCAACTGTTAGTGCACAGTTTGAATGACAGGAGAGACTGTCATCTCTCAGTGTGTGTGTGTGTGTGTGTGTGTGTGTGTGTGTGTGTGTGTATGAGTTTGTGTATGAAGTCTTTTGTGTGCACATATGCACAGGGAGACACGGAAGCCTGAGGGTTAGCACTCTCACCTCAAAGCAACAATGACAGGTTTGGGTTTAACCAAGGGACTACTCTCTGTCTGGGGAGTTGAACACTTTTTGAACAATTAAAAAAAAAAATCTTTCTATTTATTGCTTTTCTGCAATGAGGGCACCCGAATGGACACCTACACCTATGCGTTCGGCACTGAATGCATTATATACATTATATCCTCAAACGCCCCGAGGCATGGTTGAACACTTGCTTCATTTGCATCAAGTTTGACATCAATGGACCAAATAGTTGTGGAGCTACAAGCACAAATGTCATTTTTCAGCCAAAGTGCTGCCACTTGTGGCCAAACATACAATCCGAAATGCGTGAAAATCGAATCATTCTTCCCCTATGAATGATGAATGTCTTTGCCAAATATCAAAATTCAAATCCAAATGGTGTTCGATACTGCGTTAACACAAAAAACAGCAGCGGACACTGCTGTGGCAGTCGGGCCAAAACCATAATATCCCCAACACTTCGCGTTCAGGGATACAATTAATGGCATCAATTAATTATCTCAGTTTCAGTGCTCTGAGATTTCTTTCACACCAGAACTCTCTCTCTCAGACCTGTGTAGCACAGTGGGTGGTGGCTTAGTCTGGTTTGCATTCACAAATCCCTTTTTAATGCAGTCTTTTTGGTCTGTGGACCATGATTTGGCTGGACAGCGTATATACAGTTACAACAGTTTTCCAGTGGGTGTGGAAGCTGGTGAAGCAGCATAGACATACACTCTGTATTGTTGTGGTTCTCTATCTCTCTCTCCTTGCTTTTCATCTCTCTTTCTCTAGCTCTCTCTCTACCTGCCTCTCTACCTGAGGCACTTTGCCTCTCCCTCCCCTGGCTCCCGCTGCTCCACTGTGTCTCTCATTCATTTTAAGAAAACGGTTGATTAAGCTGCCGTTCATAACCAATTTTTCTGAAAGTCTTTAATCAGGGTTTATTTTAAACATGAAATTGGGGATAGGAACATATTAGTTGTCAATATGTCCATCATGAAATGAACCACACACACAGAGCCACCAAGCATTGTGTCACCACATGAGCACACAGTGGCACCTTATGTAGAATTATATTTAGAGAGATTACATCAAATTGTGTTTTTAATGTATCCGATCATCAACTCTGTGGTAGTCTGGGTGAACCCATAGTAAAAATCACTGCAGACACAGAGATAACAAAAATCGATTTGAGAAATTTGAGGTGACGAAAGATTTAAATAGAAAAACAAATAAAGCTGAAACCCTTTAAATCATAGAATATAGATGACAATAACATTTATTTCTCCCTTGAGTGCCATCAGAGTCACAATTAAAGTGCACTGTCAAAACCCCTGGCACACAAAATCCCCTTTTGTTTTTCTCATTTTGTTTCGCCTTTTCCAACCGAGGCCTCTCTTTTCTGGAAGAAAATGTTCTTTTCTGGCAGACTGGAGTGTGAATGGCATGCAAGACATAATGAATAATCTCTGAGTAGAGAATGGCTTCCCTATCTGGCTTAAATGGAGTGTTGGCTTTCCACCGTCCTCATGTAATTCCATTAGTTCTTTGATATAGACTATAGAGTGCCGATGAACAGGGGCGTGTGTGGAGAGATGACTTTGACAGC
Source organism: Karalla daura (assembly GCA_029224185.1). Classification (NCBI taxonomy): domain Eukaryota; kingdom Metazoa; phylum Chordata; class Actinopteri; order Chaetodontiformes; family Leiognathidae; genus Karalla; species Karalla daura. The sequence continues at coordinate 10,099,705 of CM055198.1, read as the reverse complement.
ACGTTATGAGCTGACATTCATATCAGAGGACAAAAGAGACCCGCACCCTGCTGCTGAAAGACTCTCTGTGGAAACATGCCAGGCAGAAAAGAGGGAAATGTTAGCACTGCTCATCTACAGCCTCACAGCACCTTTGATGAAGCTTGCCTGAAAACATTGTATGTGAAAGATGATATGATGGATGCAGGTCATGGGTTTGCACCAATTACAGCCTTGTGTTGAGACGAGTGTGTCTAATATGTAGTTATGATTAAATTATACATTATACACACAGTACTGAACCACAGGTTTACTTCACCCATCCCTCTGATTCTACCTTTGCTTGTTTTATGCATTTCTTGCCTTTTTTTTTACCTCTATATTTGTAGAAAATACACTAACATATGCACAGTCAGTTTGGTGGTTTCACAGAGCATGCAGTGGTGAATTTTGAAGTACAGTGAATAAAATATTGCTGACACATGTATTTTCATGAGGAATGCCAACACAAATACTGCAAACGTAGACACACAGCAGCAGACAAGCACACAGTTAATCTGAGTGGGGACAGATGATCAAATAGATGTTAGTAAGATGAGATCAAAGCCGAGGTGGATAAGGCGTGAAGTTACTCCTTTGACAAATAATGAATACTGTATATGTGAGTGCCTCTGGTGCTTTCTAGATGCCTGGTGTTGAATAGAGAACTGTTATGGAGTTTACTACGAAAGCAACTTTTGATCAAATCTTTGATCAACATCTTCTAATTACAGTGCATAAAGATTTATGGAGTCGTCAAATTGTATAGGACCAGGATGCTGCTGTGATTTTGAATGTTTGAATGAAACTTGTCTGAAAGTAATTAACTGTAATAAACTTGCTTTTTTTGCAGAACCTACCTATACTGAAGAACCTAAATATAGATTTATACACAAACAATAAGAGAAATATCCCCACGTTTGTACTTCTCACGGTGGCAGACTTGAGAGCTAAGTGACTTGGATGCAGAAGCATAAGAAAAGACCATAGCTTGCATACATTTTAGGAACCCAAAATGTACACCCCCTACATTTTGCAGCTTGGTCCAACCTAGTCAGGATATTTTTTTTTTTCATTACTGGGTAGCTTTGAGACAGAAATGCTTCACTCAATTTATAGCAAACCATTTGATCATGTTGTTGTTTGCCACTGGCTACAGCCCAAAGTAGCGCATGCAAGAGTATGTAATTGAAGTCTCATAAACAAAACAATTGTTTGGGCTTTCATCATCTATTCTCAACTTTACTATATTAACCCCAATGTCATGCAGGGAAGTGTTCCATGCTTCAACACAACTCTTCTATGGAGCAGAATATTTAGAGCATCGTAAGATTTCAGAGATTTATTCATATTTATCATAAATTATCTTATCATAAAAATAAAACCATACAAAATAAATTTGAGCTGAACAAAGGCCATCAAGGCCTGACTTTTCAGTTTTCCTTTTCATTTAGTTACTTTTCACTGAATATTTATATAGTCATATGTAGATGGGCCCGTAAAAAGCAAAACCAATTTCGAACAAATCAACCTCTGATTGCTTCATCTTCTCAGATCTTTGTCAGCTTTGAGAGGAAAACAACTTCAGATACACCAAATTGCCCTTCATGCTTGTCAATAGTCATGGATAATAACCCCACTAAATAGGTAATTTTATTTGACTTTGCTGTTTAACAATTATTTTGTCAGAGCAGGTGTTGCCATTCATAAATAGTGGTTATCCCTGTTTCAGTTTTCTTCATCTTCCCATTAACACTCAAATTACCCTCGCTTTCTATTTTCTGAGGAATTTCAAAACCATTGTTAACAGTAGGTTATTAATCAAATTAACATTTTCATGCACATGAATGTATTACAACCTAATGTATTTCAGTTTTAAACTAATTAAAATGAAAATGTAATTGATCCCACCCATAGCTCGCTCAGCTGTGTGTGAAACTTTGGGAATTGGCTCTTCAGAATTAACTGCAGTCTCACTGCTGCTGTGACACATACTTTTAATAAAAGGCCAGTGAGGTTTTGTGGCTGGGAAAATTGAGCTAATTTGGTGAACTAGATGTGTGTGCAGCATGTGGGAACCACAAATTATGTGGTTGGTAGAGTATTGTATGTATTGAAGTTATTGTGTGTGTTTCTAAATGGAATAAAATACATTTTATTCAGTACAAAAAAATATTTCAATAAATATTTTCTGAGATGGGGTAATGCAGTGGTTTGGTGAATAGTGCTGTCACATCACAGCAGGATGCTACTCAGTTTACAATCCCACTTATTAGTGTGGGTGTTCTCCAGTTGCTCTGGTGTCCTCCCACGGTCCGAAAACGTACATTAAGGTGGATTATAGACTCTAATAGAATCAATTGCCCTAAAGGAAGAGTGTGACAGTGAATGGTCTGTGCCCTGGTTGATGGTCTGATTCCCTGCCTTTGCCAGACAGTATGCATGCTGCACATAAGCACCAGCAGACCACTGTGACACAGAGGGATAAAAAGTGGGTAAGATGATTTTATCTCCTAAGATAATAATTCTAAAAGTATGAAAATTAAGTGTGCTGAAAAGTGTGTGCTATGGGGTTATCAACACCTGTAGGGCACAGTGATGTGAAGTGTCGATTCAATAGCCCTGTGGCAATACTAAGTTAAATATGAATGATCAGGCATGGCTTGAATAGAGCTACTGTCTGGACACCACTGTGGGTGCACTTGGGATATATTGGGCTGAATAAATGAAATAGCTGCCAGTTTCACAGCAGAGTAAAAACATCACCAAAGCAGCAACAGAGAGTGGTGTAAACATTATAAACTCCCACTACTTTGCTGGGCTAAAAATGTGTGTATAAAATTCTTTGAATGCCCTTGTTACCATTCCCACGGATATAAATATTTGGCTGAATAAACTAAAGCAGCAGAAAAAATGAGATTCTACTCGTATGATTCAAAGTAGAAAGTCTGGGACCGCAGTCAATGTTTGGTCTGTCCAAACCAATTGAGACACAGCAACAGATCTGTGCATGGTTTCTGACTCTGATTTACATTTTCACTGCCATTCTGAGGTCACAAAAACAGACTATCTTCCTCTTGCCAATATTGTCAAAATGAGACCATTTTTAACTCGACACAGAGAGGCTGGTGCAGGCTTTTATTACAAATTTATATGTATTTGGATAGACTAGCACTTTGCCACTTTGGGTGCCAGATAGGCTGCAATCCTGGCAGCTCTTCAGTGGAAAGGCAAAGTGCTTGCGATGAAACACTGTGTAGTATGCATGACTAATGAGGGAGAATTAACATATAATATGCTACTTTCTACAGAATCCATCTTAACTTTCCACTGCCCACTGTGTGTCTGCTGCTATGTATCCTGCAGCGGAAGAGAATGAGTGGCAGAGGACCGCTCACAGTGAAGCCCTGGCTGTGAGGTGAGTCAAGTGGCAGAAGGCTAACAAGGTCCTGTTAGAAACAAGAGGGCTGTCTGTTGAACTCTGATAGCCCTGACCTTTTATTTTATACTCTAACAGGCTTTCATGAGAGTGGAGTGAGCAATCTGTATGTGTGTCTGTGTGCGTGCGTGTGTTTGGTTGTGTGCCTGAGGGTGTGTACACACCTGCATGAGAGCTTCTTACTACACTGTGCTAAAAAAGATGATGCTACCGTTTCTGTGCTGTGATTGACAGGCAGCGAAGCAGGGTTCAATTTGCTGATTCCACAGCAGCTCGTGCCTGCATTTCTCTCTCCTCCCTCTCTCACTCTCTCTGTGCGTGTGTCTCATTAATGATTGAGTCTGAAGCGAGAGTTCTTTGAATCAAACATTTAGCTGAATCACCAACTGCTGAGCTCATCACACACACACACACACACACACACACACACACACACACACACACACACACACACACACAAACAAAATATATAAAATAATATAGCATTCTTCCATGTCTTGATCCCTACATCCAGGGATGGTTGTCAATGCCAAACAAAGCTTATGAAAAAAGCTTGTATGTTTTTGAAAGAGGTACTGAAGAGATACATCAGGTCCGCTCTGTGCATATTCTTGTGTGTATTCAGGTGTAGACACTGCATACGTGAGTTGATGCCATTTTTCAGCAATAATTTCTTTAAAAAAGCGAAAAAGAAAAGAAAAAGTCATGGTCAGCCCACCAACAGCCCTGCCACAGGGAACTGCACACAACTGGACTACCAATTCATAGCCACACCTCCTCGCTCTCTCACACACCTGCAACAATTAGCTAGAAAATCAGCAGCTCACTTCATTCATCCAGTACCAGTTTGTGAATCTGCATTCACACTGACAAGCTACAGACACGAAAAGCAAAAAGCAAAAAAAAGTCTACATTCAAAATCAATAGAAATGGTACGATTACCTGCCTATTCAAATCAGGGGACACGATTTTCACAAAAAACAGTGAGGCGGCTCGACTCGAGCATCTTGAGCGGCAAATAATGTGAACGTAACTTCAGATTGAGTCAGGGCTAGATAGATAGATAGGGCCAGACACTGATCCTGACCTGATGGCTTTGTGTTGATCTGTGGGACTGTTTGAGAAACTTTGGCCATTCTGTCTTCTCCGTCAGCTTACCTGCTCTCCCACTCCTCTGCATGCCAATCATGGATGTATTATAAAAACTGGATTGGGCGTTTTTCCCAGTGACCAGCCATGGGACTGCAACAAAAAACTTCCCTGTGACCCAAAAAGCATTTTTCCCATAGACAGCAATAGTAAAAGATGTGGCTACAAAAACTGAGTAATTAGCTGAAAACACAGCTAATTACTCATCTTCGTATTGTATTGTTTTAAGTCACAGACCCAACAAAAATGTGGATCCAATGGATGAAAAAACATCTAAAAAGTTCACCCATTCACTTTCCCCAGTGTCCTACAGGCATGACAGGAGTGATCCTACTGGGCATGTTCTATAGTCCGTACTCCTATTCAATGATCATCTATGTCAAAACAAGCATGGCACTGCAAACTAGAAAATTTCGGCAGAATTCAGTGAAATAAAAAAAGAATGCACTGGCTAAATGGTGAATTTATAACTAGTATGCATGGGCAACAGCACATATTTGAGCAATTTACTGTGAAAACGTCATCACCGACATCCAGTGACATTAAGCATAAATGACTTGTTGATATGTGGTTGCGGGGGGAAGAGCTTGACCCTCCAACAAACCACTAGCCACTGAAAGCACAAAGATGAACACATGTATTGAAAGTCAGATTTTGATCTTGACTTGGAAAGTTAAGAAGGCAGGTTGAGATGTAGTAGTACCACCCAACCTCACTTGTGCTACATTTTTGGAGAATAAATGATTAAGATTGCCTATTTTTATCACCACAAAGTCTTTTTTTGAGAGTTAATTCAATAAATGCCCCAAACAGTAAAAGTAGAAAACATTAGTGTTTGAATTGGTGTTGATGTTTCAATAATGGAAGCAGACAGACAGGCAATGTGAGATCGTTAGGTTAATGGACCTTAATATAATATAGATTTCACAAATGTAAACCTGAGAGCTAGAGAAGCAGAACCTGAGAAATGTTTTGATGATTAAACAAACCTTCAGAGACAATCTATGTGATGATTCTCTTTCAGACAGCTATTACTGCTGTGGTACCAACTACACGACTAGATTTAGTCATTTGGTCGCATATATTTCCAATATTCTCAAGTGTTCTTTGCATGTTTTGTTTGCTTTTATACCTCTGAACCTCTTCCCTTAAAGGAGACCTTTAATGACTGGTGCTGTGTTCATCCTTGTTTTCTGGTGCTAACGTAGAAGGTGTGGAACATTGGTTTCATTAGAAATGCCACAGATGCTATTTTCAAGCTAATTTTGGTGTCGAAAAATTGCAGTCTGTTTGTGCCCAGATCCATTTCATATGTATTGTTGAAGAATAATAATTCCTCAGGTCCAGAATTGTGGCAAATTCAGATGAGTTTTATTCACTGTACAGCGGAGACAGAAACTCACATAGTGGCTGCAAAGTTCTGTCTGATGAGCAGCTCACAGGGCAAGGGTTTTAAGCACAAACATCAAACAGTTACACTTGAGACAAAAGGTGGGGGGCAGTTTGTTGATTGCAATGGGGGGACAGACCTCAGGAAGTTACAGTCAGACACCACATTTACATTATCAATGGGGCTAAGCCCAGCTGCAGAGACTCTTTGGCACCTCTGTAGCATGAACAAAAGGTAGATCTACAAAAGGGAGAGAGACGGCTTCCTTGGAGACGGACTTCAGGATGTCTCTGTTTAAATCTGCATAAAGGGGGATGATGATGAGTTTAGCAGGAGGGTTCAAATCTAATTAAATAGCATTGATCAGGGAAAGGTAAAACTTTTCTTCTACAATTCCCCCTTTTGTCCTATAAAGGACAACACAAATTGGTGTGATAATAGGGAGTAGAAAATAAAATACAAAATCAAAGAACAAAAGGCAAGAACACTGTATCATAGAATTATAAATTCAAAGAAAATGAAGCTAAGAACAAAACAAAATGAAATAATAAGAATAAACACGTCTTTCAATACTCCATTTTATCGTTCCACTGAACCAGCAGATTGAGGATGGTGGGGCGTGTGAAAACGCTGCTTGATTCTGAGTGCCTTACAGAGTTCTTGTAGGATTGATGAGGTAAAATGGGTTCCTCTATCACTGTTGATGCTGTGTGGGATTCCAAACCGGCAAACAATGTCTCTGATGAGTATTTTTGTCGCAGTTTTTTTTGCATCTGCCTTTCTACATGGGAAAGCTTCGGTCCATTTTGAAAACATATCAACAATCACAAGGACATATTCATAACCACCGCATTTTGGCATCTGTATAAAATCTATTTGCATATTTACAAAAGGTCCCCATGGGGGTGGATGGGCTGCCTGTATTGTCCTGACAGGTTTTCCTGGATTATGCTGTTGACAGGTTACACATCTTTGACAGAACTGTTCACATACAATTGTTATGCCAGGAGCAAACCAGTGTCTTTTTATCGCAGCAACCATTCCCCCTTTGCTCGTGTGTGACATGCCATGTGCAACACGAGCAAGTTGTGGGAGAAGGGACCGTGGGGCAACAATGCGGCCATCATTTGACCTCCATAGTCCATTTGTTAGGGCACAGCCGGCTGTCAGCCATGCAGCTCGCTCGGTGGTATCGGTGGCTGCTTGTAGAGCTGCCACGTCATTGAGAGCAGGTGCTGACTGTGTGCGCCTCACATTTCACAACTGCCAGAGTTTTGGGCAGTAGAACAGCCTCTAGGAGATTTGAAATAAATTTAGCATTTTTAATTGGTGTACCGGAAGAAGTTAGAAACCCACGGTGCTTCCATAATGTGCCAAAGTCATGTACAACTCCAAATGCATATCTAGAATCTGTATAGATAGTGGCAGAGGAATTCTTTGCAAGAATACAGGCTCTAGTTAAGGCAAAGAGTTCGGCTTGCTGAGCAGAGCATGAGGAGGGGAGTTTTGCAGCTTCTATAGTTTCATGGAGGGAGCAGATGGCGTAGCCTGAGTTAAGACCTCCTGTGCTTGAACGGGAGGAACTACCATCTACGAACAGTATCAGGTCTGGATTTGCAATCGGTCTGTCTGATAAATCAGGACGAGGAGTGAGCATGTGGTCAACTAGGACCTCACAGCAATGTGGTTCACCATCGCTAACAGTGGGGAGGAGAGAAGCAGGGTTAAGAGGTGAGCAGCGTTCAATAGTTAGATTAGGTGTTGAGAGAAGGATTAGTTCGTAGCGAGTTTGTCTGGCGGAGGAGAAGTGTTGGGTCTCAGAGCGTAGGAGAAGAGCAGAAACAGAATGAGGAACAAACAGAGTTAGTGGGGATCCCAGTACCATGGATGAGGTGTTTTCTACTGCATAAGCAGCAGCAGCAATTGCTCTGAGACAAGGAGGGAGACCTCGTGCGACTGGGTCTAACTGTACACTGTGATATGCTACAGGTCTTTTGCCAGGACCATGTTGTTGGGTAAGAACACATTGAGCGAAGCCATTGGTTTCATGTGCATACAAAAAGAATGGCTTGGTGTAATCTGGCAGACCCAGAGCAGGGGCAGAGCAGAGGGCTTGTTTCAAAAGTGCAAAAGAGGTTTCAGCTTCTGTAGACCATTGTAAAGGTTCAGGTGATGATGGCATGGAAATGTCTAGAAGGGGTCTCGCCAGTTGAGCAAATTCTGAAATCCACTGACGACAGTAGCCTGCAGCCCCTAGAAATGCTTTCATTTGTCGTATGGACAGTGGCTTTGGCATGTTGGAGATGGCTGTAACTCTGTTAGGGGAGAGAATGCGTGTATTACCTGAGAGCTGATGTCCTAGATATGTAACAGTGTTTCTGCATAGTTGTAATTTTGAAAAAGAGGCCTTGTGCCCTTTGTTTGCAAGAGCTTTCAGAAGTACAACTGAGTCGATTTTGCAGGCTTCTAAAGAGGGTGAGGCGATTAAAAGGTCATCAATATATTGTACTAGTGTGCTGCCACCAGGAAATTTTACATCTGATAAATCTTGTTTCAAGGCTCTGGAGTAGAGGGTGGGACTTTCTGTGTATCCTTGTGGGAGTCTTGTCCAGGTGTATTGCTGATCCTTGTAAGTGAAAGCAAAAAGGTACTGGGAGTCAGGATGAACAGGAATAGAGAAGAAGGCAGAGCATAGATCCACTACAGTGTAATGGGTAGTTGTGGGAGGGATTGAGGAGAGAATAGTAGTGGGATTTGGAATTACAGGAAAGACAGGAACAACACAGCTATTAATTGCTCTGAGGTCCTGTACAAAACGCCAGCTGGTTTTGTTGCTTTTCTGTATAGGTAAAATGGGGGTGTTGCACGGGCTAGAAGTAGGGATTATTATACCTTGTTCAAGAAGGGATTCTATTACAGGTGCAATCCCTGCTTCTGCGTCAGGTTTGAGAGGATACTGACGTTTCTTGGGAAGTGGTGTATCTGATCTGACATTGATTTTTACTGCAGATGCCGATTGAATAAGGCCGACATCGTTAGCATGAGAAGACCATAGAGAAGGTGGAACTTGAGATAAGATTTGGGAAGTTGCTACAGATGCAGAAAGGGGTTGGAGCTGTGGTTGGGTTTTCTGCGAGGAGGCTGAAAACACAACAGATTGTTTGTCCAAAGGAAAACTTAACATATATCCCATGGAGCTTATTTTGTAGAGTGAATGATTAGCTACAGTACCACAGTAAGTTTTGTCATTGTAGCCTTGCAGTAACTTCACCATTCTTCCCAGCTCCTTGACATCATGATCATTGGCGGTGGCAACTGCAATGTAGGGGACGCAGTTATTCTCCTGAAAACTAGATTTCTGAGAAGGGGTTAGAAGTGTATCAAGGGCAATGCCTGCCGGGCAGAAGTAGATAGCATTTGGATGCAGAAAGGAGGTTGTCCCTTCCAGCTCCTCAGCCTTACGGGTTGTTTCCTCATCGTAATCTGCATTTGAAAGAGCTGGACAGTAACAATGGGAGAGCCAGATCAATGAGTTGGATAATTCAGATGTTAACCAAGAAAGAAAGGGAGTGTTTTCCTTGGCTTTTAGGTTGTAAATCTCTTGAATTTGTAAAGAGAGTTGAGGGGAGGTTGTATGCCAAGCATAAGTCATCGGTTGAGCGGTTTGTTGTAACATGGAAAACACAGTATTGGCATTGGTATCGGGTACATCAAGATAGACTCCGTCAGGTGTACATTTGATAGTACATCCAAACTGACATAGTAATTCTCTGCCAAGTAAATTTAGAGGGGTATCAGCTGCCATAAGGAAAGCATGTTCAGTAGATAAAGGACCTAATTCAACCGTCATTGGAGTGCTTACAGGATTTTTTATGGTAATACCAGATACACCAATAGTGTTCACAACTTCAGATGATAACTTGACAGGGGGCAAGTCTTTTGGATTGATGGCTGATATAGAAACACCGCTATCAACAAGAAAATTCACAGGTTTTCCATTCACAGATAAAGTAAGCATCGGTTCATCACTTTCATTCTTTGTGAGGCGCTGAAGCATTTGAGATGATGTGTCCCTTTGCCACCCCTATTGGGATTCAGGAAAAGGGTTAGTAACTGTCCAAGGGGCAGCCTGATGAGAAGGTTTGGGTTGTTGTTGTAGATTAGGGCATTGTTTCGACCAATGCCCAACTTGTCCACATACATAGCATGGTTTCAAGGGGTCAAATTGAGGAGGTTGTCTGTAGGGTCGTCTGTTATCTTTCGCTGACCTATATGGACGGTGGTTAGTATTTTCACTCATTTTCTCGACTTTCTATGTTTCTCTTTTTCTTGCAACACTTTCTTTAAGCTTTCTAAAACATCCCTGTCAAATGATCCCTCTAGTGGGAAACATTTCCTTGTTTCTTCTGTCCATTTAAACCATTTAGGCACATCCGCTATACAATCATTACCAACATTTAGATACATGTACCAGGCTGGGGTTCCTCTATCAGGGACCCACTGCTTACTTTCAGTCTTTCCCATTTTTTTTTTTTTTTTTTTTTTTTGATAGAAAATGTGTGAACACTGTACAAAATAAGAGAGAAAAATAAAATAAAATAAAAATAATAAAAAAAAATAAAAAAAATGTTCGAACAACACAAAGTGAAAGAAATAAATAAAATTCAATTATCCGTCTTTTTGGTATCCTCCCATTTTGTGAAAGGAGGGAAAGAAAATAGACAGAAAAGAAAAAGAGAGAAAAAAAATTACAAAATCAGATAACAGTACAAATGTAAATTGAGAAAAGGCCTTATGTAGTTCTATACAGGAAGTTGGATGTTTTGAGGGAAGTTATGAGGGACTAAAGATAATAGAGTAAAAAGTTAGTGGAAGAGGAGAGAAAAATTCATGAAAGGAGGGGGGAAAAAAACTCTGTTCTTTCTCAGTGAAAGGAGAGGAAAATGTGTCTATAGTAGTGAATGCATTCAAAAAAAAACAAAAAACTATATATATATATTAATTTATATATAAACTGAATCCTTAACCACCAAGGAGTAAAATAACGTTATTCTATTTGAGTGACTCAGACGAACAGGGACGAGACAGCGACTACAGAGAACATGAACCACACACAAAACTGGTTATTCACAATTCCAAAACCAGTGCTACCAATAATCAATCAATCATTCATTCAACAAAACAAAAGGCCTCTTCAGGGACGCCACCCTGGACTAGAGGACAACTCCTCTAGAATTGACTGACTAGAGACGCCACTCTAGAATTTCAGAGCTCTGACCAACCACTGGGAATTCCGCCCACGCGTCCAGTGGCGAAGGGAAGGCATTACGAATAATAATCGTCACATACAAGGAATATTCAGCCAAGGTAAAAGGGGTTCTGTCACAGACTGGTTACTGCTCACAGATAGAAATAAAAAAAACATACAAAATAAAGCCTTGTCTTGTGGAGGAATATTCCTTTATGCAAGCTTGGTACAGACTGGTTACTGCTGCCAAGATGGTTCAGACTGGTTACTGATCCCAAAATTATAATTCTACCCTGTACTAGGGCCAGGATTTACACTGCAATAATTTCATACAGGAGAAGACTCTCAAGATAGGAGAGAATTCTTCTGTATAACACCACAATTGGTGAAAGTCACAGACTGATTACTGGTCCTTTAACTATTCCACAACCTCCAACCAGGCTTTA